>JARHVA010004192.1:340000-377500 GCA_037957365.1 Torreya grandis
GCTAAGTTGTGTACCCAAATCTAAATTCAAAGTCATCCAAAACCTTAAAATCATTTTTGGATCATGATTTGAAATGATATTATTTATAAAATCATGAAACCTATACACTTCATGAATATGTTTGCAAGGGTATTTGCATCATCTATCAAATTACCTAGTATGAAGGGAGCTACCTTGGTTAGTTTGTAAATAACTAGCAAGATCATATCATGCCTATTATGTGACATCAAAAACTTTATACAAATTACATACTAATAACCTACCTTTTCCTTTCTAAAATATCATGTAGATATAATAATAAAGTCAGATGCACATGCTCATCCTTCACTCGCTGACACTCTAGACAACATGACACATAATCTACCACATTTTTCTTGATTCCTTTCCAGAAATATAGTGGTTTGAGATCTTCCATGATCTTGGTTACTCATGGATGTCCTAAATAAGGGGCATCTTTCAATTCCTTAAGCAATGTGATCTAGATATTCTTTTGATCTAACACATACATCCATATATTGTAATGCAAAAGACCTTCACTCTCCAAACTAAATCTTTGTATTAAGGATTATGAGCATTCTCTAACAATGCTTTCCTAACTTGATCATAAATTTCATCTCCTAGAGATAAATCAATCACTTGATCCCTGAAGATACTCCTAATAGTAGCTATAGCTGCAATATACCTTCTTTGACTAAGAGCATGAACTACTTTATTTTCTTTTCCCTTGATGTAACTGATATCAAAGTCATAATCATCCAAAAACTTAAGCCAACATCTCTGACAAACATTCAAATTAGGTTAGATAACAATATACTTGAGTTTTAAGTTATCTATCTTGAGCTCAAATGGTTTTCCTAATAAATAATGTCGCTAAACTTGGAAAGCATGAACAATAATTACAATATCTAAATCATGAGGGGCATAATTCACCTCATATGGCTTAATATTTCATGACTCATAATCCACTACTACTCTATCTTGCATAAGGACTCCACCTATTCCATCTCCTGTTGCATCCATGACTACTAAAAAATGACCATTGAGGTCTGTAACTCTCAACATTGGTGCAGATGTGAGCCTTCTATTTAGCTCTTTGAAAGCTAACTCATAATTATCTAACCAAACAAACTTATTATTCTTCTATTACAAAGAAGTAATTGGGTTAGTTATTTTGGAAAAGTTTGGTACAAACTTCCTATAATAGCCTACCAACCCCATGAAGCTTCAAACTTCATATGTATTATTTATTGTCGACCATTCCATAATGGCTCTAATCTTCCCTAGATCTAAAAAAATACCATCTATAGAGATAATCTGTCCCAAACACTACACCCATTTTTGGAAAAATTCACACTTAGATAGATTCCCATAAAGTTTATTCTTTCACAACCACTACAAAACCAACTCCAAATGCTGAAGTTGCTCTTCCTCATTCTTCTAATATATAAGAATGCCATCTAGGAAAACTAACACAAAGTGTTCAAGATAGTAACTTAATACACTATTCATGAGATACATAAATTCTACTGGAGCATTGGTTAAACCAAATGATAACACCATAAACTCATAGTTCCCATATCATGTTTTGAATGTTGTTTTCAGAATGTTCTCATCCTGTATCCTCAACTAATGGTATCCTAATCAAATATCAAGCTTAGAAAATACTGCTTCTCATTGAATTTGATTGAAAAAATCAACTTTACGAGGTAGCAATTACTTATTTTTTATGGTTTTATTATTCAATATTCTGTAGTCGATGCATAGTCAAAGGGTACCATTTTTCTTATTAACAAAGATAACTGGTGCACCCTGTGATAACACACTTAGCCTAATTAACTCCTTAGCTAGTAAATCCTAAAGTTAATCCTTAAGTTTAACCAATTTTGTGGTTGTCATCCTATATGGTGCCTTAGCCTAAGGTTCCAATATAGGTATGATATCAATAGAAAATTAAACTCACATCTAGGAGGCAAACTTGACAACTATTATGGAAACACATCATGATAATCTCTAAGAAATGGGTGATATTTGAGAGATGGTTCCTTATATTTATCAATTTCCTTTATATTTATGATAAATGTCTGACACCATTTTCTTTGTGCTTTCTTAATCTGCATAGTTAAACTTTGCCTAAGCTTTAACTCTCTCTTCTAACCTTGGATTTGTGTCTAATTTTTGAAATCATCAAGACACTCCATGTTCTTTAAGTAGCAGTCAAATTTGGATTTATGATTTGTAATCTATTAGACTCAAAAAATAACATCATATGATCCTAAAGGTGCTACATATAAATCCATAATTATTGTGAATTTAGGAAACTTAATATCTGCTTTGACTAAACACATATCTACCATGGCCTTTATGTCATTCTTGTACTATAATGACCATGTGTTTGCCATTACACCAGATATTTTATAAAAATTACTAAGCATCTTAGGAGCTATAAAAAATTTGGTGTCTCCTATATCTATCAAAATGGAAACTAGATGGTGAAACAAAGTCCCTGATAGATTAATAGGTAATGCCTGATACTCAGCCTATCAATTGTTGACCGCTACATGAATCTGCTACTGAAAACCACCCTAATGAGTATGGGGGACTTTGGCCTTTGAATTACCCTAACTAAAATCATGAGAATAATGATCCTCTTTGTAAATGAAGTACCCTCCTGGTGGTCCATTTCTAAAATTTTGTTTGTTTCCCTTGGAACCATCTTTGGATTCATTGCCCTATTTCATGTTTCCTGACCCATTGGTGAAATTAGCATTCTGATTATTAAATTTTTTCTTTGAGTCTCCACTCTTCTATTTCTAAGTATTATTTTTGAATTTCAACTTAGGATTGCCAAACCTATTCTTGAATTTGTCGTTAGCCTATGAAAGAGACTTCAGCTTCTACTCTTTCTTGATCACCGTCTTAAAGACCTTGTCCATGGTGGATGGTCCATGAACATCTACTTCTCCACAAATTTTGGGCCTCAAATCCATGATAATTTTTTTGATTTGAAACCATTCATCTCCCTAATATTGAGGAACATACTTTAGTAGTTTGGTGAACTGCTTCCAATATTTATTCACTAACATGTCACCTTGTTTCAGATTCTAGAAATCTGTAAGCTTTTGATCAAAATATAAGTTTGGAATCCATCATGATCTAAATAAAATCACAAACTAATCCCTAGTAGTGGTAGTCAAATTTAGATTCATTTTTAACCTTTTGTTAGCCCACCACATTGCTACCTCATTAGCCAACTGGTATGTTCCTCATACTGTCTTGGTGACCTCAGAGCAATTTTGAATTTTGAAATACTTCTCTATTTATGTCAACCAAGCCTCAACTCTATCACCAAGAATAGTTCCATAAAATTTAGGTGGATTCAAATTATTCATATCTTGAGCTAACTCCATGTCAACTTGAGCTCTAACATCCTACAAGTTTTCTTGTTCAACTGGAAGCTCCTTAGGTTCATCTTACTTATCTTCTCTTTCATGGCCATGAACCACCTACTCTAGAGTGGTAATAAGGTATTTGGTCTCATTCATGACTATGATAAGTTGATCTATCTTCATTGATTACTCAATAACAAATTAGCTAGAATCAAAAGGAGGGTTTCCATCACCAGCATTAAAAGGACCTTCTCCTAAAACTCCCACTTTTAACATCCTTTTTTCCATCAAAATAAGGTTCTAAAAATGTTAGTGGACTCATTAGGTCATAGATTTTGAGTTGTAGCTCTGATACCACATGTAACATCCTCGTTGGAATCTACTAGAAAAATATATTTTTTTAAAAATAGCTGTTGATGATTAAAATTGTGCTATTTCCAACACCAACAATGGGAAGTTTCAGGAATGTGGGACTTGCGACCAAAAACAAACTCCAAATTTTAAAGAAGCTGGCTCTTCTTTATCTCAAAAGTATTTTGGGGAAAAAGGATAAGAAAATTTTAAACACAAATGCAATGAAAGAAAATCTAACTATGGCGATGCACCTGGATTTAATCCAAGCCTTAATTCTCAAAACACAGTGAATCTATCTTTAGGATTTAATTACATTAAAAAGCAAACAAGGCATGATCAATGTAAAAGATGAAAATAGATAGAATCAAAGGCTCACAACTTAGATGATTTTACAATGACACAAGAATATCAACAAAGGCATAAAATTCAGTATTCTCATTAATTTTCCAGTTACATATAAGGCATAGAAACATGTACAGTTATACAAACTTTCTAACTCAAGAAAATAGAACAAAGGCAAATGACATTACTGGCCACAACTAAAAAATCTAAAACTTCTGATAACAATTTCTCAAAGAAAATTTTCTCTATACTCTGATGATGATTTTGGTGATCTTTGCACCCCTATTTATAGCATCGAATTAGCTCTAGATTGCCTACACATTCCCAATCCAATGGCCTAACTGAACTCTAATTGAACTGGAAGTGTCTAACAAAAGATATTTCTTGGGTCTGAAACGTTCCATCTCCCTATAATTTATTGAATGAAATAGATACATAGGATGCTTCCCACTATTAAAATGGGTGAAGACACTTGGAGTGTTTCACTTACTCAACTTGAAAACTTTCTCATTATTCAAAAGATACCAAAAAATGACACTTGGCAACTTACGAGGCACTTACCAAAGACACACGACACTTTCCACGTAACGTATACTCTTTATATGTCTTTGCTTAGGAGCATTCCATCTTTGACATCTGTCATAGTTTGTTGCTTGAAAAATTAACAAATTACAAAAAATGGGACCTGCCACACTTCTCACTTGAGCAACTTTAAAAAATTAACAAGGACAGGTGTCACTTTCTGCGTATCTTTAACAAAGAACACGTGGCGGCTTCTATTTTCTTTAGTTATGGACATGTGGCAGCTTTCATTGCTTTTTAGCAAGACTGTAGAAACATTTACGACTCATTTTAGATTCATACGGATGGTGACACTTGGCAGCTTCCGCTGACTTTTAGAAACAAAAATATGGGTCCCACCACAATATTTACTTATCAATGAAACAAAGTGAAGATCTTTCGGATGTTGACACATGGAAGCTTCCACTTTCTTCAGCTAGGGATATGTGGCATCTTTCATTGCTTTTAGAAAAACATATTAAAGCCTTCCATAGTTGCCACTTGCCACCTTTCACTTGATCCTAAGAAAAGCTTATTGAAAGAAGCTTTCAAAACTCAAAAGAAATTTGAAACATGGATGCCAATATGAAATGTGGATACCAACACTTGTCACACTCCACTGAATTACTACTAGACACGTGACACATTCTGAGCAACTTAGAGAAATAATAAAATGTGTCTCAGTTGATGACACTTAGTAGCTTCCACGTGACTTTGACACTTAGACAAAATTTAGGCAAAAGAAAATCATGCCTGTGCTCTATGTCAAAAACTTCACTACCTTGAAAATGAAATGCATAGGGACAAAACTTGGAGTGCACAACTAAAAATTAGAAAATGAAAAATGTAGAGTTTTTACTCTACAGTTCTTGGCGACCTTGAGAAATTTTGAGCCCACTCAAAAAGAATAATCCACAATCTCTTGCATGATCAAATGTGACAAAAAATCATAACTTTAGTAAATCTGTCTGATAAGTAGACCACTCATCGTCAGATAATCCCTGCTTATTTTGCAAATCATGGAAGGCTAAATCACTGCTCATTTGTCACTCTACTTGAAGTTGGGCCTGTATAGTAGCAGTATTATTCTACTCATTTAGTAGCTTCTGTTGAAGTTGAGTAACTTGTAACAGGCTTTCCTCACATTTTTCTTGAAATGTTGCCTTTTCTCACCTTAAAGTTGTCACTGCATCTTTCACCTACATTATCCTTGCTTTCAAAGAATCATTTTATCACTGCATCTTTCACCTACACTTGGTGGCTTCCACTGACTTTTAGAAACAAAAATATGGGTCCCACCACAATATTTACTTATCAATGAAACAAAGTGAAGATCTTTCGGATGTTGACACATGGAAGCTTCCACTTTCTTCAGCTAGGGATATGTGGCATCTTTCGTTGCTTTTAGAAAAACATATTAAAGCCTTCCATAGTTGCCACTTGCCACCTTTCACTTGATCCTAAGAAAAGCTTATTGAAAGAAGCTTTCAAAACTCAAAAGAAATTTGAAACATGGATGCCAATATGAAATGTGGATACCAACACTTGTCACACTCCACTGAATTACTACTGGACACGTGACACATTCTGAGCAACTTAGAGAAATAATAAAATGTGTCTTAGTTGATGACACTTAGCAGCTTCCACGTGACTTTGACACTTAGACAAAATTTAGGCAAAAGAAACTCGTGCCTGTGCTCTATGTCAAAAACTTCACTACCTTGAAAATGAAATGCGTAGGGACAAAACTTGGAGTGCACAACTAAAAATTAGAAAATGAAAAATGTAGAGTTTTTTACTCTAAAGTTCTTGGCGACCTTGAGGTCTTTTGAGCCCGCTCAAAAAGAATAATCCACAATCTCCTGCATGATCAAATGTGACAAAAAATCATAACTTCAGTAAATCTATCTGATAAGTAAACCACTCATCGTCAGATAATCCCTGCTTATTTTGCAAATCATGGAAGGCTAAATCAAGATTGATGATATCCTTGTGTGAAAAATTATGCAAAATATGAACTATAGCCTCCAATTGAAATTCAAGCTAGGAAAAGGGAATCAAAATAGCTTCTACTTCAGGCACTGATGGATCATCTCTTAAACCCTAAAAAACTGTCTGATCATTTTGCCTGGATAATAACAAAAGTTTAATCTCATCAATCATCAACACAGTGTTGCTATTAGGAAAAGGAGAAGGAAGACCCAATTACACCAGATCTTTAATGTGTTATTTCATGTCTTTGATTCCTTCCTTCACCACATCTAGAAGCTCTCTATAATTGATTGTTGTAGAGTTGCAATTGAGAACCTCATTCACTCTTTTAACAGTGACCATTCTATCACTAATCCCTACTACTAAAAATGTTCCATCAGTTGCATCATATAACTTTTGTAGTAGCATTTGAGAGTCAAACACTCTCCCAAAAATAGTAGATAGAATTTCTTTAACTGATGTCTCCACCTTTTCACATAATTTTTGTTCAATTAGTAGAAAGGTTAGAGAAGGTTTGAGCTGAATAATCTCCTTAGAGATTCTTTTCCATATTGATTCATAAAGATCCTTAACCAGATTCAAAACCCTTGCATTCTTTGGCCTATTAGCCAACTCAAGTGTCAATTGTTCTATCATTTGTCACTCTACTTGAAGTTGGGCCTGTATAGTAGCAGTATTATTCTACTCATTCAGTAGCTTCTATTGAAGTTGAGTAACTTGTAGCAGGCTTTCCTCACATTTTTCTTGAAATGTTGCCTTTTCTCACCTTAAAGTTGTCACTGCATCTTTCACCTACATTATCCCTACTTTCAAAGAATCATTTTAGGCCTAAATAGCCTAATGAGTCTGAAGAGAAACAATATCTTAAAACTATTTATTTAGACTCTCTATTTCGTTATTCTTTGTATTGATTTCTATAGCTAAAATGATACAGTTTGCCTTTTCTTGGGCTAGGTCAGCCTCCATCTTCTGTAGCTTCTTTGATATTTTCAAATAATCCTCAGCTACTATAGAAGTGGATTCATTTAGAAGTTTGGACCTATCTTGTGGTCTGAAAAGGGACATGTCTATAGCCACTGCATTCATTGTGTAATCTTTGAGCTGCATTTGCTCATTTGGCTTGACTATATTTAGTGACAAATGGGTCAGTATTAGTTGCTACTAGATTGGGTCAAATTGTGACCTAAAATGTGGTATAGCCAGGGATTTATTATCTTTGATCCTCTTTTTCTCCATTAAAGCTTCCCTTGCCTTCCTAGCAGCATCTGCTTGAGTTTGGAAGGTAGAAGGAGAGGCAATGTGCCCACCCACAAAAGGATAACCTTATGGCAAGCCATATGGAATAGCCAAATGTTGGCTAGGGGAAATTTGAGGAGGTAATTTTTTGGGAATAGAGGGGGGGGGGAATGAGGCAATGATATGGCATGAGTATGGATAGATGGGGCAAAATGAGAAATAGACATAGCAGAGGTGGCAGGGGATGTCATTTGGCTAGATGCAATCATCACTCCTAAAGGAGAAGAGAGAGATTAAGAAGAAGAAGAAGAAACAATACTTACCTAAGGATTAGCTGAACTATTCTATGGTTGGTGTTGTGAGGGTTCTACCCTCTCCTCTGAATCAAGTTGAAACCTCAGCCTCTTATGTTTCCTTGGTATTTCTTCTTCTGGTTGTGCTCCCTTCTCTTCAACATTTACCATTGTTTCTAGTGGTGCTTGTGTAAAACTGGGAACCCCAAGGACTGATGCTAATGGAGAAGATTTTGGTGGTGAAAATACCACACTCTTTTATTTTTCAATGGTATTGAGAGATTGGGGCCAAACAGTTATAGTGAACGTAGCTGAGGATTGCCTTGGGGTTTGCAATGTTTGACTGGATTCTTCTCTAGCTTCTGGCTCTCCACCCTGTGTCTAAAAATTTCTTGTATTAGGGCTAGAGATAGGGGATAGATGACATTCATCCTAGAGTTCCTCCCATTTCTCATCTGAATCTACATTTCCAAAAGAGTGAGTTGTCTCACAAATCTCTTGCCTATATTTCCAATAAGCTTCTATTTTCTCAGCATTCCAATCTTTATTATTTAATGCTCTTCTTAAACTAGAGTCATTTTGATTTTATGATTAAAATCCATTTTATTAACATAAAAAGTTTCCCATGGTCTATCTTGTTGAAGGGGCAAATCCGTCAATTTAACATAAAAATTAGGAATATCTTCCCTAGGATTTTTCTTGTTTTCCCAAAAGGGATGACCCTCATGTGCAATTCTGGTAGCAACCCTATTAGTTCTGATCCATGAAGTTATGAAACCATTTGGGTCATATACCCATTTATCTTCAATTAGAGAGAAACCCAAGAAGACTAGCTTTCTCAGCAACATGATCTCAGCATCTTTGACCTCTAGGGCCATGTTGTTTGTCATCCATGGAACATCATACATTTTCTTCTTTTTCTTCCCAGTGCCATATTCATTATCTATCATAGACACTTGCCTAGTGACCTCTAAAAATGCTAACCTAAAGGTTAAATTATTAGGTAGCAACATGGGTTCTCCACTAAAACCATGGACTCTAATAATAGTATGATGGGATCCAAAAAAATAATCACAAGAAATAGTGCAATTGGTCATAAGGTTTGAGACACTTGGAAAAGTCTATTTACAAATGATTCTGGGCTTAGATGACAAAAATTAGGGGCAACAAAAAGTTCCCAAAATTTGTATGGGTCACTGGTTTTGGACAAGATATGTGTCCATGTAGACACAGGAGTGGTCCTATGTAGACCAAAGCTTGGGTCATACATATTTAGATGCATGTGTTGGGAAAAGATGCCAGAGTTTTGATACAACATAAGGTGAAACAAATAAGAAGAATACCTAAAAATCCCTTTAGATTTGAACTAGGCAAGTTTTTCCACCATTGAATATGCAATCTGCTCAGAGAAATCAAGCCGATACTCCTGAGTCTTGTCAATAGTTTTCAATCTAAAGAGGATAGAAATTTGTTCTTCATAGATGGTTATATCATCTTTCATTCTAAAAATGAAAGCCATCATGGAAAGTGCATCTTGACTAGCTTGTGCAAATTGTGCTCTTATTGTAGGCAGTGTAAGCACAGTGGTATCATCATCACCTAATTGCAATTCTGATTTCAGAAACCTCAATTGAGTATTGATGTTTGCCCACATTTTTTGCATCTTGGCAATGGTGTAAAACATGGTTATCTTTTCATGATACAAGGCTAACATGTCTCTGATAGCCTTTGGTGTAATTTTCACTATGAATGGACCCTGTTATATGGTATTTGAAGGTACATGAAACAATCTAGTGCATATTTCAACCAAGTCAGGGCATGGATGCACACCTGGGACAATGAATTGTGTCAGCTATGAAGTCTATATCCTCATTGAGAATGTTTCATATTGTCCAACCTTGACCCTCTGAATACACCTTTGATGTGCCCCTTCTCTAAGAGTTTTGCTATTGGTTCCTTGAAGAATTGGGTCCATGATTTCATCTATAAAATATTTCACCTTTGTTGGGTCATTTTCATGACCAACTTTAGGGAATGTAGTCCATGGGTAGGTATTTAACGGTTGTGCAGGGGCTGAAGCATATGATTTGTTTGTAAGAAACTTGTCAATGGATTCGTAAATCCTAGACCCTTGTTTTAAAGATTGTGCTCCCTCCATATCTATATCTATTCTTGAAAATAGTGAATTGTGGTAATGGGTATGAAGCTTTTGCAATAGGCAAGGCACTTTCACTTAAATAGGTTTGCTATGAGCTAAAAATGCAAGTAGCTAGGGTTTTCTAGTAGATGCAAGAATGTTTGAGACACTATAATCTTTAACTCTTGTTATGAGGTATTTATTGACCCATTAAGTCTTAAAATGGCATTAAACCCAGACAACTATTAGAAAATCTTACTAAATCTTCATGGGACAATGAGTTAGACATGTCATGAAGGTGGTTGCGCAAGGTACCTTGGGGAATTTAAGGATTTGGGAGATATTTAATGTGTCAAGAGTTTTGAAAATTTTGAAAAAAGGCTCTGAGCTATGGTTACATGTACAAAGAACACTTATTTAAAAGAAAGAGTGGGAAATAAAAAAAATGGGAAAGCAAAGCAACAAGGAAAGGGAAACTATCTAACTATAATACATTAGAGACACAGCTTAACTAAAATGTTTCAAGTAGATTCCATTTATAGGAATCTCTTTAGGGTCACCTTCCATTGTTTCTAGTTCAAACAATTTTTTCTGTTTATATGCACAAATTTTGTAGGGACCAGTCCACAATGCTTCAAATTTAGTGTGTTGACCTGGCTTGGCAGCTCTTACATCCCATTTCAAAACAATTGAGCCTACTTCAAAATGGGGATATGAAGTCCTTTTATCGAAGTAGTCTTTAATTATTTTTTGATGCTTTATTAATGAATCATGTGCTGCATCCCTCTTTTCTTGAACTTCCAAAAGTTTAGCAAGTCTGACCTACATAGGGCCATTTTCCTCAATTTCAATTTATTTTAATAATTGGAGAGTAGTAATCTCTAAACTTAGAGGTATTATAGTAGGCTTGCCACAGACCAATTCATATGGGGACATTTTCATCACCTGCTTAGGTGTAATTCTATTAGCCCAAAGTGCTATATTAGGCACTTTATGCCACTCCTTGTGATGATCAGCCCCTATTCTCTTGATGAGTCTAATCAGGTTCTTGTTGGTTGATTCTGCCAAACCATTACCTTGAGGGTTATAATTAGAGGAAGTTTTCAGATAGATTCCATGATTTAATGCAAAATCAGGTACTTTAGATGTTAAAAATGCTTTAGCATTATCTAAAATTATGGTGTGAGGAGCCCCAAAGCGAGTAGTGATACTTCCTATAAAATCTAGGATCACATTTTTTGTTGCTTCTTTGAGTGGCACTACCTCAGTCCATATGGTGAAATAATATGTGGCAGTTAGAATCCATTTGTGACCCATACTTGACACTAGATTTATCATTCCAATGAGGTCAAAACCCCATTGAGCAAATGGTTCATCAATAATTATAGGACTAAGGGGCATTACTGCATTCCTTCTCATCCCCACATAATATTGATAAGATTGACATTTTTTAACTAGTTGATAATAGTCTGTAAATAAAGTAGGCCAAAAATAACCTACCTCACTTATCTTTATAGCTGTGGTCTTTGTAGAAAAATGTCCACCTGAGACCCCATGATGCATTTCATGCAGTATTTTCTTAGCCTCATCTTTCTCTACACATCTTAAAAGTTTGCCATCAAAATTTCTCTTGAAAATAACTTGTTCAATTAAAACAAAATGGACCCCTTGCATCCTATAGTATCTCCTCTTGTTTTGAGGGAGTTCTTTTGGGTAAATCCCATATTTCATAAAATGAGTCTTGTTTGTGACCCAAGAGTTCTGATCAACCTCTTATATCCTCAATATAGTTTCCTTTTTCATTTCTTCTTCAGGTATCATCTTTTCAAGCTCTTGAGTCATGTATTGGCACAACCCCTACCTCTGACTAACTTAGTGGGTTTGACTTATACATCATATTCAAGGATCTTTGTTATCCAATTTTCTATTTTTTTAGTAATTTCACCCTCCATAATGTATTCTCTGACACTTGGGTGAGCCACAAGTATCAGAATCTTACTTCCTGATACTATATGCCTAAATTTCTTGAGGGATTTTACCATAGCATATGCTTGTTTCTCCATAAAGTTGTATCTGGATTCATATTCCCTAAGAGTCCTTGAGAAAAAATCTATTGGATGCTCTCCCTCCTGTTTATCATCTTTCTATGTTAGGATAGCAGCAATACTGAGCTCTCTTCCATAGACATACATTACAAAAGACTTAGAAAAGTCTAGGTTTCTAAGTACTGGGGCCATTGAAATTGCTTTCTTGACCTCTTCAAAGGCTTGTCTTCCTTTTGTAGTCCACTTGAATACCAGGTCTTTCTTCAACAAGAGTGTCATTGGTCTCACTAAGCTTGTAAAGTTAGATATGAACTGACTGACAAAATTAATCTTCCCCAATTCACTAGTAGGGGCAAGTTCATTATGGCTGCAACTCTCTTTAGATCTATAGAAACTCCTTTAGATACTATATGTCCCAATAAATTTCTTTGAGGTATAGTAAAGATGCATTTCTTGGGATTCAGGGATATTCCAAATTCTTGAAATTTCTTAAAAATAGATTCTAAATGATCGAAATGATCAACAACATTCTTTGAAAAAATAGTAAGATCATCAAGATAAATTAGGATGATTTTATTTATAAGTTCCCCAAATACTACATCCATAGCTCTTTGAAAAGTGGCTCTAGCATTTGACAGGCCAAATGGCATCTTAGCATATGCAAATGTTCCCCATTTGATAGTAAAAGTAGTCTTGTATTGGTCTTCATCAGCCAACCAAATCTGATTGTATCCAGAGAAACCATCTAGCAAGGAAAATCTCTATGATCTAGCCACAGTTTGTAAAATTTATTCCATAGAGGGCAAGGGATAATGATCTTTCATACATGCTCTATTCAGGTCTCTGAAATCTACATAGAGTCTTATGTCACCATTCTTTTTCTTGACTGGTACTACATTTGATACCCAAGTTGAGTGTTTGATTGGAAAAATTATTTTAGAATCTAAGAGTTTCTGCAACTCATCCACCATTAGAGGTTCAATCCTTGGATTCACTAGCCACTATTTCTGTCTGATTATCTTAGATCCTTCAGTCAGTTCTATTTTGTGCTGAATGATGTCTCTATTATATCCATGGAGGTCTTCATAGCTCTAGGCTATGACTCTATCATATCTTTTGCATAAGTCAATTAGTCTTTCTCTTTCCTCTTGAGTTGCAAAATTTCCAATTTTTAATTTTCTCCCTTCACTCACCTCTATTTCAAAATAATCTGCTTTATTTACTTGGAACCTCTTCTTCTCTAGGCCTACATCTTCTGGATCAAATAAGTTTTCTAAAGTGATCAAGCTTTTGGGAAGCTTATTATTCTTTAATTGTATAACTTGGTTTCCATATGCCTCTTCAATTTTTAGTTGTAATTGATCAACAAACTCCCTTGATTGTTGCAAGAATGAGATTACCTGAGAATCATTTTCAAATACTTTTCAATTCTCATCATTGTCTGGGATAGTTGGCCTTACTATAACTTTTACTGACTCATTGTTAACTAATAAGCCAATTGCTGGATCAAATTGTGAGCCAATCTGTGCCATCCTATCACCTTCAAAATTTTGGGTTCGAAGAACTACTTCAATATTAAAAGCTTCAAAATATTTGATTAAGTCCCAAATTCTGTGTCTATAGGATGTCATCTTTACATTTTTGGCTATTGCCTTTTCCCTAATTTACTTCACCACTAATTCTGAATCTCCTTTTACTATAAGATTCTTTACTCCCTTTTTCTTAGCTAATATGAGTCCATGTACTAAGGATTCATATTCAGCATCATTATTAGTACAAGCAAATTGGAAATGGATAGCTCTCAAAATTTTCTCCCCATTTGGAGCAACAAGACAAATTCCTGCTCTAGCACCACTTTTACTTCTAGCCCCATCAAAATTTAAGGTCCAAATTTTTGAATCTTTTTCAGATTCTTGAGTAGTTATCATTTCTTCCCTTAAAACATTTGGGATTTCATGGTCTTCATAAAAAATGACACAAGTGCCCAGACCAGTAGAGTCATAATTTCCATATGGATCACTATGCATCATAGCTAACAAATGGTTATTTTCCTCTTTCTGGTCATGTTCAATCCAGTCACCCAACTCTTCAACAAAAACCTTTTCTTCCTTATTTATCATAGCATGAACTACCTCTAAGAAATATTATTCCATTGAGAAATATTATGCCATTAGGTGATAGTATGGTGTCGAGTGGTACTAGTGACTATGCTATCATACAATAACATGTTGCTCAGTGACATTATAATATCATGTGACAACATATTACCAAGTGGTATTATACTACTCCTCAGCATCATACTACTTTTAGACACCATGTTGTTGCCTAGAAAAATAGTGATACTCAATAACATCATGTCATCTGGCATCATGCTATCATACAATAGCATGGCACTACTTGGTAACATGTTGTTGCATGATAATATGATTCTACCTAGAAACATGTTATGAAAAAACATGATATCAAGTGGCACCATGATATCACATGATAGCATGCCATTGCCCGATACCATCTTTGAGGTTGGCTCAATGGTGATGTGATCCTTAGATAATGGCTCAGATAGCATTTTCATCTTTGAACCATATTTGGTTTTTAGGATGAGGTGAGACCAATCAAGTGACATATATCCTCCTATTTTGGCTGTGAAATCCCTGGATAAATATAGGCCAAATACAAGTGGTATATCTATGACTACTACATCTTGATTGACAATTATATTGGGGCAAGTATATAATTATAATGGAAGTTGTTTAATTCTCCCTATTATTTGCATTGATTTTCCATCTAGCTGCATGACTCCTCTAGTAAGTGGCTCATACTTTATCTTTAAAGCATCAACTATTTGCTTAGGTATTACTGTAGTATTAGCCCCTGAATATATCGTCGCATTATGCAAAAATTTCTTTCCAACAATTAGAGTCAAATAGAAAGGCTCTGATTTGGATTTACATACCTCTGCTACATTGTTCAAAAAGGTTGTTGTCTTTAGAGGAATTGTGTCCTTGAGCTTTTCTTTATCAGCAAGTCCTTCTTTGATGCCAGTATGTTTAGGCACTACTTGGCCCTATAGAGCTTCTTGTAACAGTATCTTTTGCTCAGGAATGGCTAATATGTCCCATATTGACACTTGTGTTAGAGTTCTATTCAGCTGGTCCACCACATTCATTGGTCCTAATGTTTGGGTTCTTAGAAAATAAGGGTACCTTGCTTTTTCTTGAACTTGTCCAGGAACTACTTGGTTCTACACTGACTGAGACACTTCTTGTCTAGTAGCTATGTTTTGATGACTTTGAAATGGAGGATGCCCCATAAATTCATTATTTGTGACTTCAAGCTGTTCCATCATCCTTCTCTTTGATCTGGTATAGTAGTCTAACTGCACCACTCGTTTCTTGGAAGTAGAAGCTAAATTCAAGAATAATGACTCTTCATCCTCAACCCATGAAAACAAAGCATGCTTTAGGGCTATTTCTTCTTGTTGTTTTAAAGACATCCATTGCATCTGAGTCATCAAAACTAAATTTTGTATACTAGGAGATTGGTAGGCTTGAGTGTCAGAAGTACTTACAAATTGTCCATCCATTCTTCTTTGCTCTACTGCCTTTTGTTATAGATTACCCATGGGACAATCTCTGGATGTATGAGCATTATTACAAGGGAAACACCAGGCATTAGTGCCATATACATAATTATTCTACCCTTGAACAATCTCTCTATTTTGATTGGGGGAATAGTCTGTGAGAGTGTAGGGACTGCAACTAATTAGTTTGCTAGCTGAGGGTTATTTTGCTTTTGATGACCCTGATACTGGTTTGGCTGTGGTGGAAATATATTTCCTTGGTAGCCTTGATATTGGAGTTAAGGATAAGGATTTTGTTGTCTTTTCATGTTAACTAACTCATTAGAAAATATCCTTAAGATGTTCTTGATATTGTCCATCTCAGATGACTGGGCAGGGACAAGTTCTTTAGCAGGTTGTTGAGGATATTTATACATAAATACAGGTGGGGCTATGGAATTAGGGGCATCTTGAGGCAATGGTAAGGTAATCTCTGGAAACATGGGCATGGGAGGCCTTGGGGGCAACTTTCCAGCATCTATTAAATTATTTCAACTCTGACTACATAGTCATAAGTCTCTTGCATAGTCTAACCTCCAAGTGACTGAATCATTACTGATATATCTGAATTTAAAGCTTTAAGATAGAATACTATAGCCATACCTGGTAATGGTCTTGCTATAACATGTATTATTTCCCAAGTCTTTTGAAATCTTGAATTGAAGTCAATCATTGCTTCTTGTGGTGTCTTTTTGATAGTAATCAATTGTTGCAACAAAGAAGATTTATCACCCTTTTCTTTAAATCTTTCAAAGAAAAAATCTCCAAGTTGATCCCATGTAGATATTGTATTTGGGGTCAAATATCTGTACCATTCCAGAGCCTTCCCTTTAAAAGAAGCTGCTAATAATCTTATAGCCACATTCTGTTGTGTGACCACATAAATAACATAGACATCAGACACATCCTGCAGATGTTTTTTAGGTGTTTTGAAATTTTGCCCACTAAATTAGGGTAGAGCTTTCAGGGGATTTACTGGAATAGGGTCCCAAGTGGCTAGTGGTATTGGAAGGATCAAAGAACTGCTAGTGTTCCAACTTGCATAATTCCTTGGGGGTATAGGAGCTCCCATATTTACTCTTGGTATTGGTATAAATTGATTGACTCTTCGTCTTAGACTAGTTACCAATGGTGGAAAAAGAATTCTTGGATTTATAGCAGATTGAGATCTTGTTACTGGTCCATAGCTCTAACTCCTTGTAGCTCTCTGGTTCATACGGTCTTGAAAGAAACTTCAAGATGGTGTCCCACTGGGTGTTCCAAAAACTGTTGATGATTAAAATTGTGCTATTTCCAACACCAACAATGGGAAGTTTTAGGAATGTGGGACTTGTGACATGAAACGACCTCCAAATTTTAAAGAAGCTGGCTCTTTTTATCTCAAAAGTATTTTGGGGAAAAAGGATAGGAATTAGATAGAAACACAAATGCAATGAAATAAAATCTAACTATGGTGATGTACTTAGATTTAATTTGACCCTTAATTCTCAAAACATAGTGAATCTATCTTTAGGATTCAATTACATTAAAGAGCAAACAAGGCATGATCAATGTAAAAGATGAAAATAGATAGAATCAAAGGCTCACAACTTAGATGATTTTGCAATGACACAAAAAATATCAACAAAGGCACAACAATTAGTATTCTCATTAATTTTTTAGTTACATAAAAGGCACAAAAACATGCATAGTTATACAAACTTTCTAACTCAAGAAAATATTAGTACAAGAAAATTGGAAATGGATAGCTCTCAAAATTTTCTCCCCATTTGGACCAACAAGACAAATTCCTGCTTCAGCACCACTTTTACTTCTAGCCCCATCAAAATTTAAGGTCCAAATTTTTGAATCTTTTTCAAATTCTTGAGTAGTTAGCATTTCTTCCCTTAAAACATTTGGGATTTCATGGTCTTCATAAAAAATGACAGAAGTGCCCAGACCAGTAGAGTCATAATTTCCATATGGATCACTATGCATCATAGCTGACAAATGGTTATTTTCCTCTTCCTGGTCATGTTCAATCCAGTCACCCAACTCTTCAACAAAAACCTTTTCTTCCTTATTTATCATAGCATGATCTACCTCTAATTTTGAGGTTGGCTCATTGGTGATGTGATCCTTAGATAATGGCTCAGATAGTATTTTCATCTTTGAACCATATTTGGTTTTTAGGATGAGGTGAGACCAATCAAGTGACATATATCCTCCTATTTTGGCTGTGAAATCCCTAGATAAATATAGGCCAAATATAGGTGGTATATCTATGACTACTACATCATGATTGACAATTATATTGGGGCAAGTATATAATTATAATAGAAGTTGTTTAATTCTCCCTATTATTTGCACTGATTTTCCATCTAGCTGCATGACTCCTCTAGTAAGTGGCTCATACTTTATCTTTAAAGCATCAACTATTTGCTTAGGTATTACTGTAGTACTAGCCCTTGAATCTATCATCGCATTATGTAAAAATTTCTTTCCAACAATTAGATTCAAATAGAAAGGCTCTGATTTGGATTTACATACCTCTGCTGCATTGTTCAAAAAGGTTGTTGTCTTTAGAGGAATTGTGTCCTTGAGCTTTTCTTTATCAGCAAGTCCTTCTTTGATGCCAGTATGTTTAGGCACTACTTGGCACTGTAGAGCTTCTTGTAACAGTATCTTTTGCTCAGGAATGGCTAATATGTCCCATATTGACACTTGTGTTAGAGTTCTATTCAGCTGGTCCACCACATTCATTGGTCCTAATGTTTGGGTTCTTAGAAACTAAGGGTACCTTGCTTTTTCTTGAACTTGTCCAGGAACTACTTGGTTCTACACTGACTGAGACACTTATTGTCTAGTAGCTATGTTTTGATGACTTTGAAATGGAGGAGGCCCCACAAATTCGTTATTTGTGACTTCAAGCTATTCCATCATCCTTCTCTTTGATCTGGTATAGTAGTCTAACTGCACCACTGGTTTCTTGGAAGTAGAAGCTTCATTCAAGAATAATGACTCTTCATCCTCAACCCATGAAAACAAAGCATGCTTTAGGGCTATTTCTTCTTGTTTTTTTAAAGACATCCATTGCGTCTGAGTCATCAAAACTAAATTTTGTATACTAGGAGATTGGTAGGCTTGAGTGTCAGAAGTACTTACAAATTGTCCATCCATTCTTCTTTGCTCTACTACCTTTTGTTATAGATTGCCCATGGGACAATCTCTGGGTGTATGAGCATTATTACAAGGGAAACACCAGGCATTAGTTCCATCTGCATAATTATTCTACCCTTGAACAATCTCTCTATTTTGATTGGGGGAATAGTCTGTGAGAGTGTAGGGACTGCAACTAATTAGTTTGCTAGCTGAGGGTTATTTTGCCTTTGATGACCCTGATACTGGTTTGGCTGTGGTGGAAATATATTTACTTGGTAGCCTTAATATTGGAGTTAAGGATAAGGATTTTGTTGTCTTTTCATGTTAACTAACTCATTAGAAAATATCCTTAAGATGTTCTTGATATTGTCCATCTCAGATGATTGGGCAGGGACAAGTTCTTTAGCAGGTTGTTGAGGATATTTATACATAGATACAGGTGGGGCTATGGAATTAGGGGCATCTTGAGGCAATGGTAAGGTAATTTCTGGAAACATGGGCATGGGAGGCCTTGGGGGCAACTTTCCAACATCTATTAAATTATTTTCAGCTCTGACTGCATAGTCATAAGCCTCTTGCATAGTCTAACCTCCAAGTGACTGAATCATTACTGATATATCTGAATTTAAAGCTTTAAGATAGAATACTATAGCCATACCTAGTAATGGTCTTGCTATAACATGTATTCTTTCCCAAGTCTTTTGAAATCTTGAATTGAAGTCAATCATTGCTTCTTGTGGTGCCCTTTTGATAGTAATCAATTGTTGCAACAAAGAAGATTTATCACCCTTTTCTTTAAATCTTTCAAGGAAAAAATCTCCAAGTTGATCCCATGTAGATATTGTATTTGGGGTCAAATATCTGTACCAGTCCAGAGCCTTCCCTTTAAAAGAAGCTGCTAATAATCTTATAGCCACATTCTATTGTGTGACCACATAAATAGCATAGACATCAGACACATCCTGCAGATGTTTTTCAGGTGTTTTGAAATTTTGCCCACTAAATTTGGGCAGAGCTTTCAGTTTATTTACTGGAATAGGGTCCCAAGTGGCTAGTGGTATTGGAAGGATCAAAGGACTGCTAGTGTTCCAACTTGCATAATTCCTTGGGGGTATAGGAGCTCCCATATTTACTCTTGGTATTGGTATAAATTGATTGAGTCTTCGTCTTAGACTAGTTACCAATGGTGGAAAAAGAATACCTAGATTTATAGCAGATTGAGATCTTGTTATTGGTCCATAGCTCTAACTCCTGGTAGCTCTCTGGTTCATACGGTCTTGAAAGAAACTTCAAGATGGTGTCCCACTGGGTGTTCCAAAAACTGTTGATGATTAAAATTATGCTATTTCCAACACCAACAATGGGAAGTTTTAGGAATGTGGGAGTTGTGACATGAAACGACCTCCAAATTTTAAAGAAGCTAGCTCTTTTTTATCTCAAAAGTATTTTGGGGAAAAAGGATAGGAATTAGATAGAAACACAAATGCAATGAAAGAAAATCTAACTATGGTGATGTGCTTAGATTTAATTCGACCCTTAATTCTCAAAGCATAGTGAATCTATCTTTAGGATTCAATTACATTAAAGAGCAAACAAGGCATGATCAATGTAAAAGATGAAAATAGATAGAATCAAAGACTCACAACTTAGATGATTTTGCAATGACACAAAAAATATCAACAAAGGCACAACAATTAGTATTCTCATTAATTTTTTAGTTACATAAAAGGCACAAAAACATGCATAGTTATACAAACTTTCTAACTCAAGAAAATATAACAAAGGCAAATGACATTACTGGCCATAGCTAAAAAATCTAAAACTTCTGATAATAATTTCTCACAAAAAATTCTCTCTATATTCTGATGATGATTCTGGTGATCTCTGCACTGCTATTTATAGCATCAAATTAGCTCTAAATTGCCTGCATGTTCCCAATCCAACGGCCTAACTGAACTCTAACTGAACTGGAAGTGTCTAATAAAATATATTTCTTGGATCTAAAATGTTTCATCTCCCTACAGTTCATTGGATGAAATAGATACACAGGATGCTTTCCACTATCAAAACAGGTGAAGACATTTGGCGTGTTTCACTTACTCAACTTGAAAACTTTCTCAATATTCAAAAGATACCAAAAATGACACCTGGCAGCTTCTGAGGCACTTCCCAAAGACACACGACACTTTTCGTGTAACTTATACTCTTTATATGTCTTTGCCCAAGAGCATTCCATCTTTGACATTTGTCATAGTCCACTGCTCAAAACTTTAACAACTTATAGAAAATGGGAACCACCACACTTCTCCCTTGAGAAACTTTAAAAAGGTAACAGGGACATGTGTCACTTTTCACGTATCTTTAACAAAGAACACGTGGCGGCTTCCATTTTCTTTAGTTATGGACATGTGGCAGCTTTTGTTGCTTTTTAGCAAGACTGTAGAAACATTCAAGACTTATTTTAGATTCATATGGATGGTGACACTTGGTGGCTTCCGCTGACTTTTAGAAACAAAAACTCATGTCCCACCATAGTCTTTACTTATCTATGAAACAAAATGAAGATCTTTCAGATGTTGACACATGGCAGCTTTCGCTTTCTTGAGCTAGGGATATGTGGTGTCTTTCGTTGCTTTTAGGAAAACATATTGAAGCCTTCCACAGTTGCCACTTGGTGCCTTCCACTTGATCCTGAGAAAAGCTTATTGAAAGAAGCTTTCAAAACTCAAAATAAATTTGAAACACGGATGCCAATATGAAACATGGATACTGACAGTTGTCGCACTCTGCTGAATTACTACTAAACACATGGCACGTTCTGAGCAACTTAGAGAAATAATAAAATGTGTCTTGGCTGATGACACTTGGCAGCTTCCACACAACTTTGACACTTAGACAAAATTTAGGCAAAACAAAATTGCACCCACGCTCAGTGTCAAAAACTTCACTGCCTCAAAATCGAAATGTGTAGGGACAAAACTTGGAGCGCACAATTGAAAATCAAAAAATGAAAAATGTAGAGTTTTTTACTCTACAATAACCATATAAGTAAAAGTAGACTAAAACCTGATATTTTAACAAGATAATTAAAGCAATCATGTATAATTATGACAATAGTTCAAAATAAAATATAAGTACATATCTTGTGAGAGTATGACAACTTAATAAAGAAAGTAATAATTAAATTTTAAACTTAATGAAATACACCATAACCATTGTCAATGTGCATCAATGTTAATTATAATTCTTTAGTATCAAATACAATATATTCTAATTTATAAACAAGATACTCAACTACCCCAGAGCTCAATTCCTAAACTATGAGTATCTATGGCAATCCCAAGTGTCATCTTGATAAGTAGTACTATTGTGGGGAGGGAGAACATCATCCACATAATTTTCTACACCAATCATGGACCAACAATATATCATACTATCTCATCAGGAAATTGTCCTCCCTTCATGGATGGGTAGATTGTGATAGCATGAGAATTTAGAGAGACAAGCTAGTACATGTGTGTTGTATGACTTTAACTAAGTAAACATGCAGTGTATTATAAAAAACTCAATCTATTTCAAGATATCAAACATATATGTAAATCATACTTATGAATGATAATGTCTCACTAAACATACTTTGGCCAAAGCTTTGAAAATAGTAATATAAAATGATCTATAAATCTATCAATTTCATACACACCACTTGATCGGATTGACTTCATCTAAAATTGCAATGCCATTAAGCCAATGATGTTCATCTCACTCCTTACTCCACATTTACAATGCAGATTGGTCAAACATGTATTCAACCATAAAATTTAAAAACATATATTCCTCTAGCAAATGCAATATGCTATAAATAGGAATGATAACAACATACACTAATTCTATCTAACATATACATGAATATTTCATTATATTCTAAATAGTCTTTATCAACATACCACTCGAGTAAACATGCAAATATACTATACATTTTTAACAATAAAATAGTTTTCAGTTATCTACACCCTATGTTAACCTATATTACCACAGTCCAGTGTTATAACCATAACTAATAATTCAACTCATAAAACATTTAAGAGGATATGGAAACATTCATTTCAACCAATAATCTAAGAATTAAAAATCTTTGTTTATCTCAAAAACATAAAAAAAAAGTCTAGTTTATCTTTTTGGTTTATTTTGGGGTTTAAATCTTTGCTAAGATTTTTTTTTTCAAATTTTCACATTTTCCAATTCATATGACTTACGTGAATATTAATTTAAATAATTTTAACCCCATGTAGACATAAATTTAATTCAACATTCTACAAGAATTCCATATTTAAAGTGTCTAAAAGTTCCTTTAGTTTTATTCCACAAGGCAAAGAAGTGAACCTGTTCAACTTTAATTTACACCTTAATATGAATGACTTCATAGTTATAATTAGTATCTAGTTTTAAAGCATTGTTCTTATACTAGAGTTTATCAATACTAGTTTTGCCTATTAGAGATTATAAATGTAATTTTAGGAATTTTTTAAAAATAAAATTGATTCCACTAGTTTATCAAACTCCCCGAGCTTCGCTACCATGATGTTTAATTAGAAATTTTCTCTCATCCTATTATTTTTCATCAAAATTTTAAATCACATAGTTAAACCATTTAAGATTATAATTTTATTATAATTAGTTTATTTTCATATTCTTTAATCCATGGAGAAAATATAATGATTTACCCAAATTTAGACTGGTTGTAGTAAAAATAATCTGAAGACAACATTATAGAGCTTTTTAAACTTTATTTCTTGTTCTACACGACATGAATATAAAATAAGGATATATATATATATATATATATATATATATATATATATATATATATATAACCTTATTTTATATTCATATGATGGAAAAGAATTAGTTAAACTCAGGAAATTTCGACACCATTTAACTTTTCTAGAAAAATAAATTTGAGAATACTCTAAGACAATACTTTTGTTCATTGTTGAGTTTACCTCTATGACACTTCTAGTAAAGAAAAATATTATTAAATACTTTTAATAGACACTATATTAAAACTAAAATAGACACTTCATAAACGGAAGAGAACTAACTAAACTTAGGAAATTTTAGCACCATTCAACTTTGCCAAAAAAATTAATTTAAGAATACTCTAAGACAATACTTTTGTTCATTGTTGAGTTTACCCCTATGATACTTTTGGGAAATAAAAATATTATTAAATACTTTTAATAGACACTATATTAAAACTAAAATAGATGCCTAGCTTTCCTTTAAGCATTGTACTATATTATAACATAGGTATAAGTTATTTTATAACCCCTGGGTGAAAGATCGGGGCAAACCAGCTTAGTTTTAAATTTTAGTATGCTAAAGTGTTCAGGTCGATGCCAGATAACCCTTTTGAACAGATGTGAAAGCTTTAAATGGTTCATGCCTTACCAATTTATACTCATTTCAGTCTAAATGACAATAACGATTGGCTGATTAAGCAAAATATAATTGTATTGTAATTTATTTTGGTGTTTTGATTAAAATAATGTATGCATAAAATTTAAATTTGATACCATACCCCAAGTTTTCAATCAGATCGACGCAAATAAGTTCAACGCTTTTATAATTGAAAACAAATTTCAAAAAGATCGATGCTTCTATAAACCAAAAGCAGATTTCAATAAGTTTGATGCCTGAAAAGGAATAATAGATATCCCTCTTCATGCAGGTCGATGCCCAAACATATGTTTTTACAAAGGACATCAATGATTGGCTAGCATAAAATATTACTGTTGTGTTTTGGTCAAGGATTTATTCAAATATCATGAAACAGGAAAAAAAGTTCTACGCCACTCAAAAAATGTTATGTTAAAAGTGCCATAGTAAATTTCATGGTTTTCTTTCTAAACAACTAGCCATGATACGATTTTGTAGATATGTATTTTTAAGATGAAACTAGATGCATAAGGGTTTAAAACGTTTGAATTGTTTGATAATATTTATCTCAGAATCGACTGGCAATCTGAACTCATCGAAATATAAAAATCTAAGGTAAAATCATAATGTCCTGACTGGAATCGATCTAGCATTAAGGAGGAAACATAATTCCTATTGAATATTTACTACTTCTTCCCCAACTGGCGTTTGTTATGGATTTAATCTACTAAGATTAAATATCTATTTTTTTATGCATGTAAACATGCCCATAGTAAAATTCCCTAAGAATTTTTCCATAATTTTTACAAGGATTAAATGGATGGTGAAGTCTTATAGATTAGTGTTTTGCATTAATTTAAAAGTTTTAATCCATAACTAGATCAAAATGTGATGAATAAATTTTGAAATATAATATCAACAACTAATTTTTTTGACCTAATCCCATTTCAACAATGGTTCTTATGTTCTAATCTAGATGTTATTATCTACTGATCAACACTATTATTCCATCAATATAACAGTGAATTGTAATACACCACTTACCGATAAATCTCACTAGTTGATCCTCTGTACCTCTTCTCTCCACACTAAGTTTTGACATTTACCCTATGAATTGGGAAATGTAAATTTAAAAATTTCTTGGGAGATTAGGTGTCCCCATCTCAAGCTATATATACTTATATCCTCCCAATTCCAAAGGCAAGAGAATTTTACCAATTAAGATGAATAATAAATTATATGGATTGTTCTACAAGTTCATCTTTATGTGCATTATTTATTCTTCTCCAAACCTATGATTCAGTGAAAAAGTTACATAATTATTTTATTTTAGTCTTTGTGTTGTGTATAAGTGTTTTGATACAATTATTCATATTGTGTAGTAGCTAATTTAGATGCTTTTGTGATTAATAATTGTAATCTACCTTTGAAAATGTGTAATTGAAATCATATATCAAAAACAAATTTGATTATGAGCACTAAATTTTACTATATTTCTTTTCTTGTAATTATAAATATTATTTTCTATTTTTTATGCTAATAGTAACTTATAGCAAGCACTAGTTCCCTGCCACTTGTACAACCCATAGTGCATGATCTAGTTTGGAAGGATTTCATCTAAATTTAATTCATAAACCTTATTTTTGCCATACCCTTCCCTCATTTTTGAATTTATTTTGATCCTACCCACCTTAGGTTATATTTACCCATCCATATCAATTAGATATCATACTCATGTCATATCTAAACCATCCAAGGTAAACAACTATTCTGCTCACAATTAGTCCACCATTAGGTTGTTTACAAAAATGAATACCTTGTAACTCATGCCTTGGAGTGAATATATGTTTACCAATACTAAAACATTAGAGAATACCTCTTAATATCCCATGGTGTATATAAAAATCACATCAATATCTTGTATATGTGCAAAAAATGAAAAAGATAATTATTATTGGTTGTTAGATTATGAAGCATGCTTTTATTGGGCTTTTGTTTTATAATGAGATAAATAACTTGTAAATGGAGATTTTACACTAATTAAATATTGGTTTTTTTCATTTATAATAATTGGATATGTTAGAATAAATATTATTATTACTTCTAAAGCTATTGTCACATGGTTGTAATACATCTATGCTTTATACATTAAATGTCTTATTAAATTGTTAGATAGGTTGTCGAATCATGTTAGTTACCATAAGGAAAACACCCAAAAAAACCTACATGACACTTATATGAAATCTTGAAATTAAAGTAACACAAATTCACCCAAGTATAATAGTTACCTCTTTTGATTAAGATCATTATCCTAATTTTGCTATTATAATAGTAACTCTCATCCACAAATATGCATTGCCCATTATCCCTCTATGATCTTATATAGATAAGAGAGGAGGTTAGGGTTAGATTTATTATATTGGATATTAGTTAAAAAAATAATATGAAAAAAATATTAATATCATAATTTAATAAATAATTTAATTATTTGAAAATATTATATAATAATAAGTTATGGGTAGGTATGTACCAATTAATGCCTACCCACAAATTACAAAAATAATACAACTACATCTTAAAACCATAAAATAGTGTACGAGTAATTAAATACACTAATATTCCCCTTAATATGTACTTCAATGAAGGGAAGTACAAAGGAATCAATAAACTAACCCCCTTGAAGACATTTTCGTTCACTCCCAAAAGTTCCCTGTGTTGAACAAATTAGTCCTCAAGTGAGCATTTTGAAATGTCACTGTAAGCTAACCACATGTTCAAAAAAATATATGATAAAAACCACTGTCCTCTGTCAATTATAAAATGTAATTTACATGGATCTTAATATTTTTTACACCATGGTGCTCCATTACAATGTGAAAAATGTGAATAACATTCTTATTATCCAAACAAATTAGAGTGGGTTTGGTCTATGGAAATCATACTTCAAAAACTAAGTGTTGAATCCATACCCCATTACAATAAATATAAACAACTCTATAGACTTAACTTACATATTATATAATGTAATAACAATTTAATTTTTTCAAGACCAAGTCATGGGATCTACCCCAAGATGATATATATATCTTGTAGTTTACTTGAAATCATTTATATCTCTGACCTAGTCACTATTTGTGAAGTCAACAACTATTGTGTTCTCACTAGAGTGTAACTAGAAATTAAGTATTTTCCACTTAACTTGTAGTCAGTCCCATACTTATTAGTACCATAAAGATACCTTAGGATAATTTTTGTATATTTAGAATGTATTTCATGTGGATTCTAATAGTATAATGGTATCGAGTTGAAAACAAATGAAAGATGAGGATGAGCATGATTTTGATACAAAAGACTTCCCATAAATTTCCTATAGAGTGTACCATGAACCAAATGAGAAGAACACTTTGAGGAAATATTGACTCCAAATTGATAGTGAGTCGACTCAGACTTGTAGTATTTCATGTTTAAGTGATTGATAATGTCTTGATCATACTTAGATTGATTAATAAAAATTTATTTCTTAGACTATGACATTTAAAGATTAAGGAAAACATATAACAAGGTGATGTCAGTAATTGTAAAGTAATTTACTACTAAATCTTTAAAATCAATAATTTTCTTGAGAAACTCTTTGTAATGATTAAGTCATCACCATAGAGAATAAAACTTAGTAGTTTCCCATATCCTTTCTTTTCATAGAATGTGGGGCCAAATGGACTCTATGTAAATCTAAAGTTGATTAAGAAAATTTTGATATATTCAATCCAAACTCAATAATCATGTTTCAATAATTATTTTTTTGATTTTCACAGAAGGCTATATTTATCATTACTTAAGTACCAAGCAACTTGGACATGTATATTAATTCCTAAAAGTCTCCATGCAAAAAGTAAACTTTGATGTCAACTTGATGAAATTCACATCCATGTATAATTCATATTAGAAAATGGAGCAAATGTTTCATTTTAATCAACATCTTTTGCATGTGAAAAACATTCATATACACATTGGTTTATACATTTGTCAATGGACCCATCTATTTCATACTTAATTTGGTACACCCTCTTGCACATCACTAGTTTTCTTCTTTTTGAAAGTGGAAAAAAATCATTTAAAAAAAAAAAATCTTTAGTGAGAGAAGTTATATTAAAATAGGTGCATGTCATTCAGGATGCTTATAAATTTTGATGATAAGTCTCTCAATGTTGTGTCACTAAAAATTATTCCAAATATGCAACACCATATATATGTTATGATATTGTCATGCTTGGATACCTTAAATTCCCTACCAACTGTCTAGTCTCCTTGTGAAATTTATGAACCCATTTTGGTATAGGTGGTGTTATTTATATAGGTATATTCTAAATACATTCTGGAACTAGTTGATGTGTTATTTCCCCCTCCCATCGAATCATCATCTAAACTATAGTAGCTATCAAAATGGTATTCATAAAAAATATGTTTTTATTCATAAAAGATCACAAAATTTATGTCCACTCAATATGAGGTAATGGAGGAGGAATGGGAGATGTTGGCATGAAATCCTAGGATTTTTCATCACATAACACATACCATCATTAAATCACTTTAGTTTTTCCAAAAACAAGAATATAATATGCATTCACATCTTCACACTAGCCTAAAAGTTTATAATTATGGTTTCATTTCTTTTCATTTTTTATTTAGAATTTGGGTCCATGCATTACATATAAAAACTCAAAAATCATAAACGTTTGAATTGACACGAAAGCATTTTATTTAGGATTCATATATTGCACTATATATTAGGGAGTATGATTTTGGTTTCAGTTTGAAAACTAAATTTTCTTAGCCCAATACTACGAAGGAAATCCTTTGGAATGTACTATGCAATTGGACATTTCCTTAGTGTACAATTTTTTTTACTTATCTACAACATTTTGTTGAGGGGTGTAGGGTAAATATGTTAAATTTTAATTAATATCTATTAAAATATAATAATCATATTATTTTTGACAAATTATCCCCCATATATATTTTGAGATAGTGAAATTTTCTCTCTAATAGGTTTCCAACAAGGGACTTTAAATTTTTGAGGTTCTCAAATATTTTTCTCTTATTTTTCAAAAGGTAGACTCAAGTTATACAAGAGAAATCACCAATGAATGTAGTAACACATTTATATTTTTTAACATAAACATTTAGAAAGGGCATAAGATCACTATGAACCAATATAATTTTATCACTTGACCAAGATAAATGCCATGTTTGATATAGACTTGTACCAAACTAACAAGCATGTGATTATTAATAAAGTATTTTAATGAGATATAGTTAAGGTGACCAAATTTATCATGCCAAATTTTAATCAAGTAATTAGCATGTACAATAATGACTTGTGAAATTTGAGTGGATACAAAGTTATTAAATTTGTATAATCATGTTAAATGATCAACCTTGGCAATGGCTAAAATAATGGGTTGGTATTTTATATTTCTAATGACAACATCATTAAGTGTAAACTGAATGTTTTTTTAATACCCTAAATGTGTGATATGATCTATGGAGAGGATATTTTTAGGAAAGCATAGAATGTGGAGAACTTTTTTGAATACACCATTCTCCATCTCAGTTGTCCCTTCACACTCTAAAATTAAATGACTAGAGTTTTCCATAAAAAATAAGTTGTGCATCATTGGTCAAGTTTTTCAAGTAATGATCCATAATGATCCATATGTGAGATGCTCTTTATTCTTGAATCCATTTAGACATAGTTGATCATGTTGTTGTAGAAAGTGTTTCCAATTTGTTGAGAGGGAGAAGCTACATTTTTTTCATCTTTTCTTCTAAGTATGCCATTTACTTGAAATAATTATGTTGAATATGGCCTCATTTCTTACACTAATAAAAAACCCTCTCAGTCAACATTGGATTGTGCTTTTCATTTGCTTTTTTTTCACTTGGATTCTATCTATACCCCATATGTAGATAGGGGCACTTTGGTAAGTCTTTAGTGTATAAATAGATAGGCACACCCTAGCAAGTCATAATTCTTTATGAAAGCACCAATTATATATGTTTACCCATTTATAGATATGGGAACCAAAGAAAGTATGGATATAAATAATTTTTCTAACCATATATAGATATGGTTACCCTAAAAGGTCTTTTACAAAGATATAGTGTATCCATATATAGATAGGGTCACCCAAACAAGGATGGAATATGTCCCAACATTTAAAAAAACCATTTATTCTCTCTAAAATCAACTTGACAAGTCTTCAGTACCTCTTCTATCTACCCAAAATTAGCACAAGAAAGCCTATCTATTTATCTTGTTGGGATGTGTAGTCTCTCTTTAGGTTGTCCCATCCCAACCCATGCCATATATAGATAGGTCCATATAGATATATGGGTGATTCGACTAAAATGAACGAATCAGTTTCTCATCCCATTTATTTATCTCCCACCTAGACTGGCCTATAGATATTTATGGATTAGTCTATGTCAAATGGATAAATAGACCACCCTAGGATTGATCCTAGGCCTCCTTCATAAGGATAAGGAATAGAGGCCCCATCAGCTATGGGGTTAGGTTCGTCCAGGCCTCTCAACTCATATCTCCTTCTTAGTGATTGAATCACATTGTATCAGTGGGAAGTACCACTACTCAACTCAAGGGCAATTAGCTAACTAGATATAGCTAGCTTCCAGTTCAACTCAAGGTTAGTTGGATAATTAACTAACTAGATATAGCTCCTTAATGGTATCACTTCAATAAAAACTAAGTGATGTACCATTAAGATCCTATACATCTATCCGCAATATAGATTTTAGATATATATGGTCACCCACACCTCATATATATATTGATTGACTATACCTATCAATAGGCTTGAGAACCATATAATAGTTAAAAATTGTCTTTCCCCCTCTCTATTATCATATCTTATATCCATTAAATATTATCACACACACACACACACACACACACACACACACACACACACACACACACACACACACACACACACACACACACACACACACACACACACACACACACACACACACACACACACACACATTGGGTAGGGGTAGGGGTGAGGGTTACATATAATAGAGGGTCACAATGGTAACACCATAGTTAATGATCCATGAGTCTATAGAGATCCCCAATCCACTCTTAGATACATCGATAATTTGTCTAGCTTGACAATTTCTTTTAGACCCCATGAGTATTTGCTTTAAAAATAAGCACCCTATGTTTTCACGAGAATAAATTTTTGTTCCTCAAGAGCTCATAAAAAGTCTTTATTTTATTTACTCTTCAATAAGATTAATAAGGGGTATAAAAAATGATAAAATCTATAATATAAAATGTGGGGGTTCGAGTCATCTCAGTTCGGGTTGGTCTATAACTTATAGATATTAGGGGGCATATCTATATATAGGGTTCCTAACCCAAGATATAACTATATAGAGTGGGGTAGGTTGTCAGAGCCTATCTATTTATAGTTATATTTACAACCAAATAGATATAGGTGGTATGTGTCCTCAACCCCAAGCCTGACCTCTGAGTCTAGGTGGTTAAGCGCCTACCTTTGTCATGTCATGGGAGTGCCTACCTAATAAAATGGTACGAGTTCTCTAAAGTGGCCACACACACACACACACACACACACACACACACACACACACACACACACACACACACACATTGGGTAGGGGTAGGGGTGAGGGTTACATATAATAGAGGGTCACAATGGTAACACCATAGTTAATGATCCATCAATCTATAGAGATCCCCAATCCACTCTTAGATACACCGATAATTTGTCTAGCTTGACAATTTCTTTTAGACCTCATGAGTATTTGCTTTAAAAATAAGCACCCTATGTTTTCACGAGAATAAATTTTTGTTCCTCAAGAGCTCATAAAAAGTCTTTATTTTATTTACTCTTCAATAAGATTAATAAGGGGTATAAAAAATGATAAAATCTATAATATAAAATGTGGGGGTTCGAGTCATCTCAGTTCAGGTTGGTCTATAACTTATAGATATTAGGGGGCATATCTATATATAGGGTTCCTAACCCAAGATATAACTATATAGAGTGGGGTAGGTTGTCAGAGCATATCTATTTATAGTTATATTTACAACCAAATAGATATAGGTGGTATGTGTCCTCAACCCCAAGCCTGACCTCTGAGTCTAGGTGGTTAAGCGCCTACCTTTGTCATGTCATGGGAGTGCCTACCTAAAAAAATGGTACGAGTTATCTAAAGTGGCCACACACACACACACACATGCACATGTACGTACAGACACACACACACACATGCATGTGTGCATACACACACACATAAAGGGAGAGATATATATTAGGGTCCAAGTATACTATCATCTATAGTTATATGGAATATGGCATTCTTGGATCGAGAGAAGCTATCTATAGTTTAGTCAAACCCATCCCCACACATAAATATAATTAATTATTGAATTTATATGTAAGTAATAAAATAGGATATGATAAATATTAGTCATCATCTATAGAGATAAATGGTCTTAATATTGGTACAAATCAATGTAAGATAGTAGTGGAGTTGGCTATGAGGCATCAAGTTATAGGCAGGTTGATTTTGTAAGGGCTAACTAAACATGAATTAGTAAATTATTCCAACTTGTTGTGCCATGGTGAATAATTTTAATAGGGTAAATAAGAATTCCAAAAATTTAGGTTAGTTTACCATGGTTAACCAATCATCCCATCAAGTCTATCTAAAAGGTTATATAGAATATAGACGTAGTATGACCACTATATCACATATGTAATGTAATATAATGGTAATATTATAGGGTATAATGAAGTGCCACATTGGGATATTATTATCAATCAAATCAAGGTTGATTCACATTACATATATTACTTGTGACTAGTGACTAGACTCTATATAGATCTAGTTTCATTAGATTGATTACATAAGGTGTCGTATGGTTATTATTTCTCCAAGGATTTTGGTCTTTAGGATTCATTTGGAGATTTAATACGCTTAATAGGAATGAAGAGATAATTTTAGTGTTTATTACTAGGTACATCCATCTAGCATTACCTCTTCCTCTTGGAGTGGCCAAGAATCTTAAACCTAGATTTATGGGGTGGGGACCAATCAATTAACCCACTATCTCCTAATGACTAATCCATTGTCTCTTGATGAAGGATTAATTTTGACAACATTTGAGTCATTTTGATCTAAGTTATATTCTATATATAGGCACACTTCATATTTTTTAAGGGACAATGAAAATAAGACCACCTTCATCCTAATTAATTTAGTTTTTGATTCTCAAAATAATCCAAGACCACCAACCCTCACTTCTAAGATCCCACCTAATACTAGAGAGTCATTCATCCCCTCCCCTGATTCATATATTTTGAGATCCTTCACTTCCTTGATTCATGGATGAATTTGACAGATACCGAAACCACTCCCACAAATAAGGGATGGACCTAATCAATAGCCGTGGTTATGGCCCTCACCCTATATACACTATATTATATATACATATTATGGTTAACCTAATGTCCTTCTATATCTTCTATCCCATACCACTAGATCTACCAATTCCACATACCACTAGATCTATTCCCTAAGGGCCCCTATCCAATCCATACTCAATCTAAATTTAAATATGAATATCCATATGGGGTCCCCATATCCATATAGAATATATGTCATGCCAAGATATCCATATAAAATCTATAGTGAGACAATGAATCTATATACATAATTCCAATTCCAATGCCAATCACTACTCTAACCATCACAAAACTAATACCTTTGTTTTAGTAATTTAGGTTATTTTATGGTGTATCATGTTAATCTGATAGTAGATAAATTCTAACAAGTACTTCTAGTAACCGACTCTATTTCTCTTTAAATAAATGTTAGTTCCCTCATCAAGTCTTTAATGATTTTCTATTCATATCATTCCTACATTTTAGATAGGAAGTCTCATTCGAAGATTTAAATAAATATGTTATTTATATATTGGGCCCTTATGGCATTTCTTACACATACTGGTCATTGGCCAAGTGAATGTGTCAACTTAAAAATAGATTCATCATGCAAGGAGTGTGATATAACCCATGTATGCCTCCCCTTACCCCCACCCCCCACCTTAGAGAAACATTTATCTAAATATAGGGCCCCCAACTTTGAGGATAATTGAAACCTACATTGGTAGTTAAAAGGGCTTCCCTAGATCCATATATATAGGAGGGATAATATATATTTATATATAAGTGGGGTGACCCACCCTAATTTAATATTCAAGTGGAGGCATCAAAATTGGTTATATACATTATCACTTATTCACCTCCAACCCTCTATACCCAATATACATGATTTTCACCTCCTATAGGTTCCTCATGTTTGCCCTAGGGAAATATATGGAGCCCTATATCCACATCTACATTTGGGAACCCTATTATGAGGAATCTTGGCACCTACCTCCCATAATTTATAGGAATTACTGGTTATTTCCATGCCATACCCCACTAGACCTTATTAAAGGATTAATTTACCTATACAGAGTTTAAAGGGGTTGCCATGTATTGGCATACCGTTCCCACTTTTATAATAAAGAACACCTCCTCCTGCAGGGTCAAAGGCCCCTATGTTTATATGGGGCCATATATATCTATATAGGGTGGTTTCTTAGGCCTATAATCACATATCTATATATGGGGTGTAAGTTTAATCTATTAATTTATCTATCTATAATAGATATGGTAGGCCTAGAAGCTACAAGTGTAGATATAGTCTATCCATCTGTTTATTTGTAGTGGATGATAATGGTAGGCCAATACACCTCTATCTATATATGAGGTGTAGGTTGATCTTCCAAGTTGGTATTATAATTTTGTTAGTAATGGAGTTACTCCCACCCCATCCTATTCTATATATAGAGCAAGGTAGTTGGGTTGGGTGGTATAAACTAGGCATCACTAGGGTGTGGCCACTCCCACTACCCACTATATTATAAGGGTGAAGAAGGGGATGTATGAGGTAGGGTCCTAGGTCCCTTATCTATAAATATGGCTAAGGGTTATCCCTCTCTACCACTAAGCCCTATCCTATATTATTAGGTAATCTATTAATTAAAGGCCTACCATTTGGATAACTATCTAGGAGAGTATAGAGAGAGGTATGGATCACTTAGAATAGGCCAAACTATAACTCAAATTTATCCCCCTAGTATTACTCTATATAGATAATGTGATGTCAGATATATGTGGTTGGGGTTAAGGGTACCCTAGAAATATCCATTATCCTGAAAGAGGAAAAAGTAGATATTTGGTTACCCTATCTATATAGTTGCATTCTTGTTATATTAAGATAGAGGGGAAAGTGGTGATAAAATTAGAATATCTAGTGTCATCTTGGAATCTATGGTGGTGGAAAAATTAGGGAATCAAGGAGTTTATTAGATTTTGGAGTGAAGATGGTGGGATCAAATTTATGATCTATAACTATTGGATATCTTAGTTTATATAAATATGACTTTACTCTTTATTGATACAAATATATATAATAATTCATGATACAACCAACATACATATATAGTGCATCGCATAGATATATGGTCACATATATATCCCTTTTCTCACTTTGTTTAGATAGGGATAGAGAGGGATTTCCTTCTCTCTCAACTTTCCCTGAGAGGGCTTGTTGTTTCCAAGTAGTTGTTTCAATCAAAGTGAATACTAGAGTGGAATCTAAAGGTCAAGCATCTCACATCAACTGAGCTACACCCATGCATACATGAATCTATCCATCCTCTATATATGTGATACATGATATCGATCATCATTCATATCACATATATAATGTAATATGTGTGATAGATGTGTATTTTATTCAATATTTAAATCCATCCATTTATTCCATATATTGATTCATCAAATATAGTGTAATCACTCCAAAAAAGATAATAAGAAGTGGGCACCCTAATATATTCCTGTGGAGATCACCCTCGAAAAGGTTACACTTTATCTACCATGGTTCCCTCTCTCCATACTCCCATACCCATGGTTCCTATGGGGGAATCAAGAGATATATAAATATATAGATATATATGGCCTTAACTATCTATACATGAGGGATCTTCTCTTTTAGGGTGCCATATAGATCCACAAATGGTGAGGGGAATCCTATCTATAGTAGGGGCTTTAGAGCATATCTATCCATATTTATACAACTAATTTAGAGATAGGGGACCAAAGGCATACTCAATATATAAACATAAACTATAGGTGGGGAAAATAGATTCTCCCAACATGTGTTAGATAGGGGCTGGTTTTATACTCCAGATATACATGCCCCTGACCTCTAGCTATATATATATATATATATATATATATATATATATATATGGGCATTCAAGTGCCTACTAGTATTATATATGGGTATGGGCCTCAAATTATATATAAATATATCCTATAATTTACCTTGAGAGTTGAAAGGTAGCCAAACTTGATGATACTAGCGATAGTAAATTTTTTCATAAGGGAATGGCACTAATCAGTTCATCCAACATTATTATGGATAACTATACTTTAGATTTGATAATTCTAGGTTAGGGACTAAATAATAGGATAGGACCTCAACATTCTAGTTGGATCCCTATATAAATATAAATCTCTATGGGGTGCCAATTCTAATGCCAATGAAACCCTATCTATATCTATATATTGTTCTAATTAAACTATAAATGAAAATTAGATTATTAGGGGGGGTATCTATATATAGAGGGGTGTCACCATATCTAACTAGACCCCATATCTATTTATATCTATATAAAGGGGGCCGAGTACCACATCATCCATATATACATTATATACATGAATATATTACATATATAGTAGAATTGATGCATCCATCCATCACACATCATCCATTTAAACTCCAGATG
>JARHVA010004192.1:380000-392500 GCA_037957365.1 Torreya grandis
ATTCATACAAATATTTTCCCCATTTTTATGGAAATATACCTATTAGAAATAGGAATGAAAGGACAAAATGATCTTCATATATACCTTTTTTACTCAATCTAAAAATGAGATCAGATGAGTGGTTATGATTTCTACAAGAAAACATATTCTCTAATCCAAACTTCAATCTAATTCTATGAAATTATTAAAACCCCATATCCATATGTTTTTCTCCATATTAATAGAGGATTTCATGACCAAGTAATTAGAGGAGGGACACATAGTAGGGATGTTCTGTGTAAGTCTCTTACTCATTAGGCTACCACTAACCATGTTTTATCTACTATTTTGTCTACTATGAATGAGTAGGAGGAAGTTTAATCACTTGATTTTTTAGGAGGGGAAGACATTATAATTTATTGTCTAGGTGGATGTATATGGGGAAGCCAACTACTGAATCTGAGGTATCATTTGTGGTAACCTCTCAAAAACGATTGATTCAATGGTGTTTGGCATCTCTAGATCACATCATTATGATCATCGAGCCTAGTTAGGGCATATATAAATGGGGGAATTTATGACCATATCCCACCTCCATAGGTCCCTAGCCATAGGTATATCTTTGGATAGAGATATACAGCTTTATCTAGCATTCTACATGGGTTTCTATGGGGGATAACTATATATAGTTTATGCCCCCTATATAAATAGGTGCCCTCCCACCCCATATATTTAGAGGGCAATGGCAAGTCCATCTCTCAATATTATATAGAGATTTTACCAACAAATTATTAAAAATTAGGGGGTTATCTATCCACATAGGGGGTTGGGGTTGAGTCAAGGATGGATCGATAATATATAGAGAGTCAACACCCTATATGTCTAAATGGTGACCCCCTATCTAGATATAAGTCATTAATGTGCTTGAATAACTTCCACTTTAGGATAGTTTTTAGGCTATACCTCTCCTATTAGTCGAGTCAGCTATTTATAGTCATAGTTAGGTATGTGGTTGAGTATTTTAGTTTTTAGGTTCAAGAGAACTAATAAAATAGAGAAGGAAGGTATAGGAGGTTAGAAACCAAACTGGTGGTGTTCATTCCTATGTATTATCTATTCTCTATAGATCAACAAAATTTATCCCCAATAATATCATGTATATAATAGATTATGGATGTATATACAGATGAAGCCCCTCTAACTATATATGGGCATATAATATTATTCTTTGGATGAATACCCTCTAACTATATATGTTTAGATGATATGATTCTATTTAGATATGCATATCTATAGGTTGATGGCATATATAGGCTCTCGACCACCCTTTCTATTTATGTAGAGGTAGGAACTTTAGGTAAAGCCAACCCCATATATATATCATAGAAATTAATATCTCTATCTTCATATGAGGGCCCTATATAGATGGATATGACAATATATATATATATATATATATATATATATATATATATATATATAAAACTAGCCCCTGTACTCTATAGATGTAATAGATGTATCCTCCTAGTTATGGTTATACATAGGATATATGTGTGTGTGTGTGTGTGTGTGTGTGTGTGTGTGTGTGTGTGTGTGTGTGTGTGTGTGTGTGTGTGTGTGTGTGTGTGTGTGTGTGTGTGTGTGTGTGTGTGTGTGTGTGTGTGTGTGTGTGTGTGTGTGTGTGTGTGTGTATAACTAGCCCCTGTACTCTATAGATGTAACAGATGTATCCTCCTAGTTATATATATACATAGGGCCTAATTATATATATATATATATATATATATATATATATATATATATATATATATATATATATATATATATATATATATATATATATATATATAACTAGGAGGATACATCTATATATATATATATATATATATATATATAAACATAATTCAACTAGTTACTTTATGAGATATAGATAGGTCATATCTCGCTTGACCAATGGGACCCTTCCCTCCCTATATATGGGTGGGTAAAGGGAGAGGACCCATATCCCTCTATATATAAGCAACTAAAGAGGGCCCATATCTCAACTCACTCTAATATGAGGAGGGTATCTAGTTTGATTGATTAGTGAAGGCCCCTTATCCCTATCTATGTATGGGGATGGGCATCTAAATGTGGGGGGTTAGGGTTTATGGAATATATATATGTTAGTACTCATTCATATATAGAGGACAAGGGATACCTCATCCAACTAGATAAATGTTGACTATAAAGAGTCTCCCCACCTTCGACCTCCTCATAGAGATATATAGAATTCTTAGGATTCAGACCTCAATCAAATGGTGCATATTCTTAATTAATGAATGGATTTAAGGATATCCCATGTAATTAAGAGTGCATATGTATGATTTAAGAGTGGTTCTATAATATATGCATAGGATTGATAGCCCTAAATTCCACTCCCTTAGTTGGGTGGGTAAGTTTGGGTAAGAAGAGCATCAAGATATTTGGTGATGGCACATTAGAGAGAATGGTCAAGTGGTAATGGAAATAATCTCTTTGAAATTATAGAGATATTTATAATAGGTACCTAACATATCCTAGCATTTAGATTGCTACACTCTTTAGTCATTACTATTTTAGGTAACAATGTTGAAGCCTAGTTTGAAAGGCCCTATAAAGATTGAGAGATCAAAATATGACTATAGATTGACCATATATATCCATTTGGTGAGGTCCACCTATAGATTCATTGGGAGAGTAATATTAATATAATATACAACTAACATATGCACTCATAGATATTTATTGACCAAGATTTGTCTAGAGAGATATACGTTAAATGATTATCTATAGTTGGTTATACATAGATACGACCCTATCTAGACTATGGGGATGAGAAAGATTATCTATACTTGGATATTGATATATGGAGGTAGATATGGTTTGGTATTCCCTTTTTGCCTGATTCAGTTATGTCCTTCATCCTTTATCTAGAAAAAAATAATTGAGCTCCTCTTAATCTCCCATAAGTGGAAGTTGTGAATTAGTTGTATCCTATATTATAAAATATGCATGAGATGTGATCCCCATGAGTTCATTATTGATAGAAGCCAATTTCCTAGCAAAAAACTAATTCACACTAAAACAAAGCCAAGTTTAAATTGATTGGAAGCCATATATTCTACTATCTACATGATATAAGTGAGATGGTAAGTCAAGTAGAGAGATCCATGGTTGATACTCACTAGTACATATTGACCACCCCACTCCTCTATTCATTTTTAGTGGTTTATATAAGGCATTAATGCTCAACATTATATCTCAATTCCATATCAAAGAGGGGGGTTGACAGTCTATCAAAATTCCTTTATATCAATGAATAGTCATCCTTCTATTAAATATGTGATATGAGTTGGGTCATGACCATTTAGATATCTAGGGGAGTTCAACTCATAGTAGAGTCACCCTAGATAGAAATAGAGATATAGATACATGGGGTTAGTTGACTAAATATAGTCTATAGAGAGTAAATGGGGACACAAGATTGGAATGGGATGGAATCCATCCATTCATTGGGTGCCTCAACCCTAACCCTAAAAAATAAAGTAATCCATGATAGGCTCAGTTCTATGTGTTCTACTACCATGGAGTTATTTCCCAACCCACAATCTTGATATTATAGATACAGGTGAACTATTGACTATATAGAGTAAGTAAATCCTAGTCTCCCTCAACCCTCTTTGTTTAGAAAGGGATATATATGGTCTCTATATAGATTCATGGCTTGACAAGTCCATACCATAAATGAATAGTGATGCATCCACAAGAGACCCCCATAGATCTAGAGGGTTGCACCCTATTTATTATGCATATAATGTGGAAGGTAGATGCCCCTTTTATAAAATTATTAGAGGAGGGGGAATTTTAAGTGAACATTATGGCTTGGTGGGCCTTGATCATCTAGAGTGGAGAGTCTCATGGATCTGTATATAAGGGCAGAAGCTATGGATATGAATCATTCACCTTAATATCCCACCATCGATGGATTCACCACTAAAGATCCCACTTGGTTCTATGATACGAATACCTCCTATCATGTTTATATTTCTAGATAGATTGCCTCTATCTCACTATCTATAGTATATATGGGAACAAGTTTGATTAGTTTAAATATTTGAACTATTCATATCCCACTTAATGTGATTCCTTAAAAGTATATGCTTTTGCAATGTGATCTACTAGATTATTTTCCATTCCTCAATCCAACCTCCATTCTAAAAAGGGAATAGAGGGAGTCCCAACTTCTCTATCCATATTAGTCTATAGGGATATAAAATCTAGATAGATGGGTACATCCCTTGTTCTCATCTATAGATATCATAGTGAATAGTAATATAAATAGGATACCCGACACAGGGTAGAGCATCTTATTGAATATATAGATATGGCCATATATAGATAGGGGTCAAGCCTATATCTATATGGGTCCCATATATATATATATATATATATATATATATATATATATATATATATATATATATATATATATATATATATATATATATATATATATATATATATATATATACATACATATGGGGATCAAACACCCACCCTTTGTTTTATTCTATTATGGGCATATATAGTTTAGTTGACACCCTTATATATCGCTCTCTATATGGAGGGGAGGAGGGTCCTATACATCTATATGGTAAATAAACATATTTAAGAGGTTAGAATGAGGTGATGGAGTGTTGATATAATAAATATATCAAATGTTATAAAAATAGATAATCTATGCCTAAAGTGCATGTTCAAGCCCTCACCTAGCCTATCGATAAATCCAACATGATAAGAATAATGTTATATATCCATATATAGATACAATGGGGTGGGGGATCCCAATTTCCTATATTAAACTAGTGATAAGGGTAGTTATCTATAATGGTTCATGGTTAACGAATATGCATAAATGTCTATATGACATCATTGATTAACTATGGTTGGTTATCCTAGGGTTTGGGGGTGGCAAGATATTTTTATGGTAATGGGAGAGGATCCCTATATATAATTTCAATTTAGGGGTGACTATATCTAGTTGGGCCACTCTCATAAATAGAAAGGGACTACCTAGATAGATAAGATATATAGGGGTGGTTTCCACCCACCCCACTATATAAGGTTGCCAAAAAGAAATATATACACCCAACCCAACTAGATATATCTTATATTATATTATCTATGTCAAGGGTATATATTTATAAAGAGTCAACCATATATAGATAGGGGCCCTTATCCAGTGGATAGTAAGAGAAGATAAAGGTCCAAATTGAAAAACCCCTTGATAATAGGTCCCATTCTTAGGGTCAACATCATTTAATGCATGATCATCTAGTATTGAATAAGAGTATAGGGTGCATCCCAACCACATAGGGTTTTGGCCCCACTACCATATTTATCATATGGACAAGGAGTATATTGGCCTCAATATATGAAGGGGAACCCACCATTACCTAAGCCCACTAGCCTCACCACATCATTGGGTACTCACTACTATTCTTGGTCCAGTACCCACTCATCAACATATATCATGAAGTTCCCACCTCATACCACCTACTCATATATAAAATAAAGGGGCACACACAATATATATAGGGTGTTCCCCTTTATTCTATATATATATATATATATATATATATATATATATATATATATATATATATATATATATATATATATATATATATATAAACTCTATATTGGGGGCATAGATAGATAAGATAGGGTTAGGTGTGACCCTATATTCTACATGTCAGTTTGGGACCTCCCCTCCTTTTGTATAGAGATTATATATATATCTAGGTGTGTTGGGGCACTTTACATATATATATATATATATATATATATATATATATATATATATATATATATATATATGTAAAGTGCCCCAACACACCTAGATAGATATATAATCTCTATACAAAAGGAGGGGAGGTCCCAAACTCACATGTAGAATATAGGGTCACACATAACCCTATCTTATCTATCTATGCCCCCAATATAGATTTTTTATACCTCCTCGCATCCCTATATATATTATCTATATTGGTCTTTTAGACATTGACCTCACCTCCCAGATAAATATTTTATGGTCAGTCAATCACATAAATTATAACACTAGATATATAGGGGTGGGAATATATATAGATAAGATAATAGATAGGTCCTCAATACCTATACTAGATATATGAAGCAACCTTGCCCCCTCCCCCTCCTCCATATAATATTCTGATCTTAGATATATAGTGGAGGTCACTGGACACATATATAGATTGGGAACTCTATATTATCCCTCCTCCCTCTGACTCTAGATCAAGTCCATAGATATATCAATTGAGCCCTTTGATTGTATAGATAGATGGACCCATATATAAATTATCCAATCAGTTAAGATTGAACTAAAATGAATGCCCCAACACCATATTGGGATGGGGGGATCCCACATATAGAGGGAGAGGTCAATAAAATCTTCTATATATAACGAAGTGGGGCCCTCCAATATATATTTTTTTTGCATTTATCTATAGAATAGAGAGTAGGTTATTAGGCCCCCATATTTATATGAGTAGAAATATAAATGGATGATGTTTTTCCCCTATAGATAGATAACGGTCCTCAAAATGATAATATATCATTATAGAGTTGTATTGTAATTTATAGGGGCCATACTAGGATCTATCAACAAATCAAATGTCATCTTGAATTTACATCTACTCCCCCTCAACCTCCTCAACTGTATATATAATATTGGCCATTTGACACTCAACAAGACTATCTATAGATAGTATATCCACTCAACATTTATAGAAATATCACTCATACCCTATATGGATAAAGGGGGTTGAATAGGTTGAAGGACCTTATCTCTATACCCCTTGCATTGACAACCCCAAATATATCTACATGGACTTCTTTATTTTCCTTCTTTCAGCCTACGTATCCATATCCATATAGTTATATAGGAAGAGGGATAGAGAGGGGGAGGTCATATAGAGTTTAATTGGATCTCCATAAATAGAGAGAAGGGGCTTGAGTAGGCCAAGGAGGGAAAAAGACTTGATAAAGATATACAACAAGAATCTATATAGATATAACTAGTTATTCCCCCATATATATGGTGCCACTATATATATTAGGAGAGGATAGCACTAGACTAATGGGACTATCTATAATCAATACGGATCATTTACCCCACCCCTATATATAGGCCAACAATAGAGGACTTTACTACCCCCCTCCACTAAGGTATGGATGTGGGAATGTTGAGTCTATAGAATAGAGCCTAACTACCCTAAAATATTGGTTGAGTTTATCTCCCTTGCCTTATGATCAAGTTCTTTCAAAACCTTGACCTAAACCCCCCAAAACAATCTATTTTTACGTCTCTCTTCCCTCTCCACTGGTTAGAGAATTACCAAGATATCTTGATCAAGTGAATGCACCATTTCATGAACAAGATTCATGCAATTGCATAAACATGATTGAAAATAAATGAAACCAAAAGTGATAAGGATTTTTAAAACATATAGGTGAATATCCAATGCTCCATTAGAGAATATCTCACCAAGAGATGTACACATAAGAGAGAAAGGTAATAAATCCTACACAAAGGGTCTAAAATAGGCATGTAACTCCTATGATAGAATAATCAAAGATTAAATCATATTAAAAAATTACACCTAAGCAATCTAAATCAAGTTTATAAATAAACATGAGTGTAGGAATAAAACATAAAATGAAAATAAATACTCTACACTAACACCCCACATAAACATAACTTAGGTAAGTATAAGAAATGGGTCTCAGCAACAAGGCCTAATGAGGCACCCATGTACAAATAAAATCTCATAAAATGGAGAAAAGGAGAAAACCTTTAGGAAAAAACTCCCCCCACGCCAAAAGAGATATATATAAACCCCCATGAAGATGATGTTGAAATAGTCTGCACTCCAAGTACATCTCATAAAATGACCAATGATGATAATGAGATTCTTTGCCTAAAGTATATAGAATCTCCATCGAATAATGTTTCTTCCCTTTGATAAAGCAAGAACCCAATGTGTGTAATAAAATTATTCCCATTCCATAATGGAATATGAAGGTAATAGTATAAATATATCTAAAAGTGGTCCAAAAATAAAGTGTGGCATAGGTTTGGTAATTCATGCACAAGAACTTGATGTAATTCTACTAAAGAGAACCTATCAAAAGAAGGACATGGAACCTTATATTTAATAATGGCTATGTGAATATGAGAGCTTGGATCAATAATCATCAAAACTAAACAAGATACGATAGATGAAGCACATAGATCTATAATATGAATATCTATTTTAACATATGATTTTTCAAAGCTCTCAATGGGTGTACTCACAATAGAAATAGTAGACACCTCCAAAGTGAAAATGTATGATGGATTTGGAGGATTAACATCCTATATAGGAAAAAATGTAAAATATACATATAAGGTTTGGTATAATCTAATCCTGTAGTGATGGATTCATAAAAGGAAGAGCATTGTCCATTAGGAATGTGTGATCAAAAGAAATAGACGTAGGAGAGAATAAAATAGACTCTAAATATATACAAGGAAGAGGAGTAGGAGGAATGATATAAATATCATTAGGATATTTAAAAAGATATTGAAGAATGTTCCAAATAGTACAAGGATATTTTGTATGTTGCACATGGCAATGAAGATAAATGTAAAAATGTAACAATAATGTACCAAGAACATTTTTACAAGCATTAACACACTTATTGTACTAACTTGAGTTAGTAAGGGAAGGAATCTATCCATATATAAATGGAATATGGTTCTTTATTGTGAAAATTTGTTCCATATACACATGTGAATAATTATATTTGGTCTTTGTAAGAAGAGACATTAGTGTAAAATTAACTCTCCTCATTACCTGGTATCTCTCAAGTGGAGTCGACATGATTAAGAGAAGATACCAAAGAAGTGAAATGAAAAAAACACTGCACAAGTGACAATGCATGCTCAATGAATGTACATCAGGCTATGATGACAATATGCCAAGAATGTGATACCAATCTATGAAATTGACACCAAAGTGGCACACAAGTCATAAATAATGAGTGGTTGCACAAGAGATAAATTAAGTCCCATAACAACCACTCCAATAAAATAGGAAATAACCCCCCTATTTTTGTAATTACAAAGCATGCTCAAGTGAATAGATGATAAGGTTAGCTAAAAATGTGTCCATGAAAGTGAGAGCAATATATGTTAGTGGTGCTATTTCAAGTGTACACTCTAGGTATGGACATTGGATTCAACTAATAATGCAGCCAAATAGGAAAGATAAAATAGTGCACAAGTGTCAATGCACATATCAACTAATGGACATCAAACACAACTAACAATGCATCCAAATATGAGAAATCAATTAGCTAACACCAAAATTAGCACAAGTGAAAAATCAAACTAGTGAAACATGAGGATGTAAAACTCTAATGATAATGTGTATGCATATAAATCTTAATAAGACATATAAAATGTTATTGTGAAGGGATATAATTGCCTATCAGACTAGACCTCACCATCTTATGTAATAAAGTACACTAGAATTACTAAACAAGGAGCTATGATGTGAGGGTCTAGGTGTGGTAACCCCCTATGGGTTCAAGGGGTAGATCCCTTTATGGGGTCCAAAAGAAGATCTCCTAGCACATTCCTTATCATAGTATAGGGTGGGGTTGAGGGGAAGTGCCCCTAACATCAAATGTAATTTGGATATTATGTGGCCCTTGGAATTTCTCAAAATTCACCAATTTTATCCAAAACATGCCCCCAAAATAGACATTAAATCAACCCCCCTATATTTTGACACTTTATAATTTAATGCATTTTATAAAATAAATAAGACTAATGGATTGGAAATAAAAAACATGAAGTTTTGAAGAAAATGACGCTTAAATATGAGATATTGATCAAAAGTTATTACAATATCTTTTTCCCATCATTAATGGTCCAAATTAATTAAATTTACACAAAATAAAAAATTATCCTAAGAATAAACCATAGACATAGCCTTCTAGCCAAGTGCTGGAATCATTATTGAACCCTTGAACTCTTCTAAGAGAATACTAAGTATAAAAAACCTAGCTAAGCACCCACATGTGTATTCAAATGGAAAATTCTCACTTGAAGACAAAATACAAAAACTAATTATTTAAAAAAGGATTAAAACAACTAATTTTAGAGCATGGATTTTAAATTTAATATGAATTACATTTGAAAATAGGAAACTTAATTTTAATTAGGAAAACTCTAGTGCCACCATGAGGGAGAGAAAACTAGATTGAAGCATAACCTAGAGACCATGAAAAGGAGCTTCAATGGATGTTAAATTCCATGAAAGAGTTGAAGTAGGCCAAAAACCATAGGTCTACATTTAAATAGAGTGAATAACTGGTCTAGGAGGCATAATAAAGTCATGTAAGTCTAGAACAAGTTGGTGTAGAGGCTCTAATCTAGTTGTACATATGTTAAATCTCTAATATGGATAAAAGGCATCAAATTAGGGTCACCATGGGCCATGAGGAGGCCATCCAATATGCATAAGTCCAATGCTTGCTCAAAGGCATCAAACAAGGGTTTTCAAATCATGTTACACCAATGGAGAAGTGGGACATCCATGACTACATGTGTAAGGTTTATTTTAGGTTGTTAATGGATATTTTATCCATCCCATGAGAAAAAAAGTTACCTTAATGCACAACCAAACAGGCCCTTAAATGACCACAAAATAGCTAAAAGTCTTGTTCTAATTTAATTCAAAATTAATGTTAAAAGGGCTCAAATAACCAGAAGTAGGTGTTGTTGAAGGGCCACCAATTGGATGTAGCATTTGAACAGGATGTATAGTTTGAAAAAATCAATGCTGACTTTAAACCAACAAAGTGGAACTATCATAATACTACAATCTAAATCCTTTGATTTACACAAAAAAATATTTCAATCGAAGCCACATGGTAAAACCACTTGAATCCACATTGAACTTAACAATAAAAAAGGAATAACAAACCAACTAAATGAAATAATTAGATTTTTTTTAATAAATAATAAACTAAAGATTTAAAAATTTAATAGAAAATATAAAACCATAAAATCAATAAATTAAATTGGCACTATGATATCATATCGATAAATCACCAAGATTTATGGATCAAGAGAATGCACTTGTTTACAAATAAGAGTCAATAAATTGCATAAGCATTGTTTAAGGTAAATGAAACCACAAGTGAGAAGTAATTTAAAAGTATATAGGATATTATCTAGCATTCCATTATAGAATAACTCACAAAGAGATGTAAAAATGGGAGAGAAAGGTAGTAACCCCTCCATAAAGGGCCTATAATAGGCATGTAACTCCTATGATAGAATAATCAAAGAGTAACTCCTAAGACAAAATTATAACTAAGAAATCTAACTCATGTGTATGAATAAACATGATTACATAGGAATAAACCATAAAAGTAAAATAATACCCTACACTAATATGCCCATCTATTTTCCTTCTTCCCATCTCTCTTCCCATTGCCCATCCATTTGTCCACTACCCATCTACCTGACCATTACCTATCCATAGAGATCTACATGGATGGGTGAGACCATTACCTATCTAAATATTTAGATAAGGATATATATCCCATATAATAAATTTATTACTCGCCCCCATAGATAGATAAGGTGACTATTTATAGACACCCTCCCTATCGATCCCAATTAAATAGCATTTTTTGGCAACCATCTATATTGATGTCATGGCCCTATCTATCTTCTCATCTATAGAGATATGGTTAGGTATCCTATAAATGACTTGATTTTAGCCTAACCAACCATAGATAAAGTAGGGTAGGCCCTCTAATATGGTACTCATGATTCTATATATCACTCATCACCCGTATATTATATATGTGATATGACTGAGACCCCCTATCTAGGATAGTCTTAAAGAGGTTGTTGGAACTATTCTAACCTTATTATTCCAACCCTATATACAGATATCAAAAAGGATTCCAATGAGTACACGTATTTATACCTCATCTAAATATATCTAAAGGATTTCCCATTATTTTTTGCCTTCAATATTTGTAATATGCATACATACATACATTCATACATATATGTATACATATACATATGTATATGTAGATATGTATGTATACATGTATATATGTGGCACAAATTTCTGAGATGGAGATAATCTAGTCTATCAAATGAATTCATTATTATTTGAAAAAATCATGAATGGTGGATCTAATAAAATATCTATTTATTATTATTTATATTGGCCCAATTCGCCATTGCAATTCAAAACTTTTCATTTACATAATTTCTTTTGTAAACAATGGGTGAAATCCCTAAATAGATGTATAAGATTTGTTTTGTAGATAGAGATATATTGTTTCCATATATATATATATATATATATATATATATATATGCTTACATATATATTAGTTCC
>JARHVA010004192.1:397500-640000 GCA_037957365.1 Torreya grandis
TGTATGTATATATACACACACACACACACATATATATATATAGACATACATATACATATACATATATATATATATAGACATACATATACATATATATACATATACATATATATATATATATATATACATATATATATATACATATACATACATATATATATCCACACACACACACATACATAACATGAATTGACTAGGATAGACCATCCATGTCTTGATGAGGTTGAGGCAGAGGATGAAGATAACTAACCACTCAACCCGATATAATTTACATAGGGCATTTCTTTCCATGCGATCCTAGTTGGATCACTTAGAAGGGAGCCTCATGCAATGGATTATGTGGAAGATATTAAAATGTTATTTATGTTATATGTCTCTACCCATATTCACACTTCTACACCTATATGATATATGATATATGATATAGATCCCATATCTATATATGTATATGGGTTCTTTATCACTTACACCCCAAATAGATATAAAGGATGCCAACTCTATATATAGATATATCTACCCTCAACTGTATATATTTTTTAGCTCAAGCCCACATGTATAGAGGGAGGTCACTTTTATCTGGTTCCCTATCTTATATATATTTATAGGGTGAAGGTGATCGTTGGTGATTGGTGGATGATATCTATTTTATATGCATTATCTATCCATCCACAATTTAGAGTTTATATCTATAGGGTGGAGGTGATTATTAAATGGTCTCATCTTCTCAACTTGACTATTCTTGTTCACTCTAACTTATATCTATATAAGGCATGAACTAGACCTTATTCATGGTCGCTCTTGGGTATATATGTGTGGTCTAGAGAGTGGTTTGGAGAGCGATCTATAATGGGAGACAAATAGATATATAAATGTGGTTGCCCCACATATGTGGTTACCCCATATATGTGGTTGTTTCATCCTTGTGATTTTTTGTTTAAGAGTATTATATAGAGATATGCATAGCTATCTATTTATCTAGTTGGGACCCAAATAGATAAATATAGTTGATGATGTGGATATTTTAGATTATATAGGTACTCAATCCCCTCAATTTATTTCTATTCTCAATATGTTATCTGTCACCTCTCTACATTAAACAACCTAGTTACCCTTGATCTCCCCAAGCCCTTAAATGTCCTTACCCTATATATACATATCACCTAATTTCATTATGTACATGATAATAATGTTGTCTCCATTGATAAATTCAATAAATGGGGAATTCCCTCTAGGGTTTCATATAATATATAGGGCCCCTTAGTGAATGTTATAGCAGATGTGTGGTGTTCACATCCATCAATGGCTTTGTGGGATGATCAATGATCATTGAATCAATCTCTCTAAGGGGTGGGGGTGGGGGATATATATATATATATATATATATATATATATATATATATATATATATATATATATATATAAGTTGGCATGCATAACTACAAGGCCCATTCCTCTATTCTCTACTCCCCCATATATATATATATATATATATATATATATATATATATATATATATATATATATAGTACATGAAGATTTAAATTGAGAAGAGTCAGAAACCACCTCTAGTGAAAATAAAATATATAAAGTTACCACATAATCACTCTCCTAATCCCATTATTATATATATAATAGATAGGGAAATGAACTCATTTGTAATAGAGGGATTACTCTAATTAGTCAAGGAAATAATATACAAATATAGTTAAAAACTTACTTCCTACCCATGAATTGATTATGGGTCACTTGCCTCTAGCCAATATCTCCTCTCAAATATAGCTCTCCCAGTAAATATATGTAAAGACTCTAACTTTAGCTGATATGGCTTTAGAGATTAGACATATCAGTATTGGGAGTGGGGGTAGGAGCAAAGAATTAGATCTAGATAGAATTGACCATGACCATAATCCATATATAATCTAAAATCTAAAATATAAATTATAGAAACTACAATGCAGACTTTTGTATATAGGGTAAGTTATGTATCTACATATGGGGTGCCAATGCAAATGAAACTCTATCTCTATATCTATATCGATACATACTATGCTCACCTTATATAGAGATATGTTCGATTTCATTTCCCCTTGAAAAATATAGGGTATTGGGAGGCTAAAGAGGAGCCTTAAACTATTAAATATTATTAGGGACAACTAGGAGAGGATCCTTTAACAAATTATCTAACCCCCTGGGTAGCTATATAATATATAGAGAGTCAAGCCCATATAATCTATATCCACAGTCCCTCGATAGCATACTCTATATAACTATGGGAGATGGAGCTAGAGAGAGAGAGAGAGAGAGAGAGAGAGAGAGAGAGAGAGAGAGAGAGAGAGAGAGAGAGAGAGAGAGAGAGAGAGAGAGAGAGAGAGAGAGAGAGAGAGAGAGATGAGGGATAAGGATCTTAGGGAGAGGGGGCCCTATCTAGATATGGGGGACTATACATTGTTTATTACTTTGGTGATGAATCAACTATTAACTGTTACTCACGTGTTAAGTTAATTATCTTTATATAGGGTGGGGGTGATAATAAATTTATTAATCAAAGGAATATCATAAATATTGGGTGTCAAATATGGATGTTGGAAATATTGTCATTGATGTCAAAGATCTAGTATTATTGGTGATAAAGGCCCCATTGCATTTAATGTTGTTTGTAATAAATATATCTTGGCTAATATGAGTTAATATGTATTTAATATTAATGAATATATTTTTGGTTGAATATGAGACAAGAAAAGAGCCCATGGAGAAGTCGAAGAGCCATGAGGTAAAGACAAAATAAGGATGGGATGCATTTTACCATGAAGAGTCATCTTGGGGAATACCAAGAGTCATCAAGTGAAGACAAAAGAGTAAGGGCACAATTTCTCATGAATGGACACTTTGAGGAATACGAAAAGTCACCAAAGATAAGGACAAAAGTGGGAAGGACGTGTTTGGTCATGAAGGGTCACCACATGACTTTTCAAAGGCTTGAATATGAAAGGTCGTCCAATATTGGTGCCATTTTCCATGAGGATTGAAGGGTCACAAAGGGGGAAGGCCAAAGGTCATTTGGAAAGCTATAAATAAAGGCTTGAGAAGCCATTTGTATATATGGTTGAGATATGTTGATTTGATACTATAATATCTAGCTTAGAAGAGCAATTGTGAGAGATGAATAGTGTTTGTTATATCTAGCTTAGAAGAGCAAAGGTGTGAGAGAGGAAAGAGATGTTGTATTGAACTAGCATTTGTTGAGATAACAACATTGAGAGATAGGCATGTGGTATACACAAAGGGGTTGGTGCTCCTGTGGGTTGGTGTTCATGAATTGTTGCTAGGTTGGTGCTCGACAAAGGGGTTGGTGCTCCTATGGGTTGGTGTTCATGAATAGTTGCTGGGTTGGTGCTTGACAAAGGGGTTAGAATCTCCTATGGTTGGTGCTCACAAATTGTAGCTGGGTTGGTACTCAGCAAAGGGGTATGGTGCTCCTGTGGGTTGTTTCTCATGAATATACTTGAGATTGTTCTCTGTGGTTTTTCCCACATTGGGTTTCCATGTTATATCTAGTGTATCTCTCTATCTTTTGTGATATTTATTGTTTGAGTTTTAATGCATATCTTGAATGTTTAATTAAGTGGAATTTGATAAAGGAAAAGTTTTATAAGATATATAATATACTGATTCACCCCCCCTCTTAGTATATTCTGTGCTAAACAATTGGTATCAGAGCAGGTTCTTTTTTGAAAAGTTTTACAACTTGAAGGTAGATCGGGAAAGCACGATGGCTAGGTCACAGGAAGGATTTTGTACAAATAATGCACCTTTGTTTGATGGAACAAATTATGCTTTTTGGAGTATGAGAATGAAGGTTTATTTGATGGCCCTTGGATTTGACATATGGAAAGTAGTGGTGGAGGAATATGAAGAGCCACATACATCTACAATTACTCCAATAGAAAAGAAGGCAAGTGAATGTAATGCTAAAGCTTTAAATGCTATTTTAAGTGGTTTATATGAATCTAAATTTGTTAAAGTTATGAAATGTAAATATGATCATGAAACCTGGGTAAAACTTGTGAATATTTACAAAGGTGATGGAAAGGTTCAGCAAGCTAAGCTGCAGACTTTTAGAAGGTAGTTTGAAAGTTTGAAGATGGAAAAAGAAGAAGAAGATATAGCAAGTTATATTTTGTGAGTTGATCAAGTCATAAATTAGATTAAAGGGCTTGGAGAAACTTTGGATGAGTCAACAGTGGTACAAAAGGTTTTGAGATCTCTACCAATGAGATATGATGCAAAGGTTTCAACAATCGAGGAGATGAAGAATTTAGCCAAGATAAAGATGGATGAGCTTCATGGTATTATCACGGAATATGAGATGTGGATAGAACAAGATAAACCCTCAAAGAGAGAAGTGGCTTTCAAGACATCAAAGAAGGAGAAAGATAAGATTCAAGAATCAAGTGATAGTTCCAGTGATGATGAAGATGACAATGGAGCACTTTTCATTCACAAGCCAAAAAGAGGAATAGGTAAATATCAAGGAAAATTACCTTTTAAATGTTTTAATTGTGGAAAGATTGGACATTTTTCAACTAGATGCCCAAATAATGTTAATAATGATGAAGAAGAAAAGCCTAAATACAAGAAGAATTTCAAAGGCAAATCTAAGAAGGGTTTCGAGAAGAAGAGCCTATATTCTAAGGATCCTAGTTCAGGCAAAAATAGTGGAGTCAGTGATTCAGAAGAAGAAGAGATTCTATTCATGGCCATACATGAAGGTGATCAAGAAGAAGAAGAGGAAGAAGCTGAAGTGAATATGGAAGAAGAGCTCATTTGTGCCTTAGAAGAGTTAGAAGCTGCTCAGAAGAAGAATCAAAGATTAAAGCGCCAAATCAAGAAAAATGAACAAGAGTCAGAGGAAATGATTGAAGATCTACAAGCACACTTTGAAGAAGCCAAGAAGAATGAAGAAGACCTCACAACATAGTTGGAAATAGCAAGAAAAGAATGTCAAAGGTATGTTATTGAAATTGCCTCTTTAAAAGAAGATATTAAGAAAGTAGTCAGTGATAAAGTAGTCAGTGATTCAAAATTTGAAGATAGCACTAACATGCTGAATAAGATATTGGAAAGTCAAAAAGCATATTTAGATAAGACAGGGATCAGTTTTGAAAAGAAAAATAGCTATGCTAAAGCTCTTACACAAGAGGAAACAAAAATGGGAGAAGTGAAGAATATAGAGGAATTTCCAAATAGAGAAGGCTGGAAGGAACAAAGCTACAAAAGGCAATTAGGTCAGAGATATACAGATAGGTCTTATTTTTATGGCTATTATTTTTATTGTAATGGATATGGTCACAAGCAATTAGAATGTAGAAAAGGAGATAACTATTTCAAAAATAAGGAGAAGGAAAGTCAAGTAGAGTCAAGCAGAAGCCACAACTCTTTTGCTCCTCTATCAAGCTTTGATGAAGAGACCATAGTATGCTACAAGTGCAACAACTTCAGACACATAGCTCGATATTGTAGAAGAATTTTTAAGTTAGTCAAGAAGAATCAGAGCTTCAAAGCTCCATTCATCAAGAAGAAGGATCAAAATCTCAAAGCTCCATTCATCAGGGAGAAGGTTCAGACATGTACATGGCAGAAGAAACAACATGAAGATTCTATGATGGTTCAGATAGCCTTGCATGTAAAAGGTAAAGATTAGCCATGGTTAATTGATAGTGGATGTTTGAGGCATATGATAGGAGATAAAAGTAAATTCATATCTCTAAAGAAGATCAATGGTGGTAAAGTGAGATTCAGAGATAACCATTGCCAGGATAGCTAGAAAAGGTACTTTGAGTTTAGATTATGGTAGAACTAAGACTAAAAATATTTTGTATGTAAAAGGTCTTAAGCATAATCTGTTGAGTGTTAGTCAAATATGTGAACAAGGATATACATTAAAGTTTCATAAAGAAGGTCATGAGATTAGAATAAAAGATTCAAATGATTTGATTGCAGATGCTCAAAGGATAGGGAATAATGTGTATGTATTGTCAGATATCTTCTCAAAGGCACGATCAAAGGATACATTCAAAGATCGGTGAGAGGAGTTGGAAGTAATTTCTATTACTTCCTACCATTGATGTTCAACATCAGTCGAGGGGGAGCTAAGTATTAGCTCTAGGTAGGCCCTTTGCCATTGATGTCAAAGGGGGAGAATAACAGGTATAGGTATAGGTATAGGTGCAAAAAATAGGTACAGGTTGCTACAATAAGGGGGAGTTACTGTATGTTTTTAGATGATAGTATGTGCAGGTGATAGGATGTGGCAGTTTTAGGATTGAGGTTGCCATCAATGACAAAGGTGGAGATTGTTGTAAATATTGTCATTGATGTCAAAGGTCTAGTATTATTGGTGATAAAGGCCCAATTACATTTAATGTTGTTTGTAATAAATATATCTTGGATAATATGAGTTAATATGTATTTAATATTAATAAATATATTTTTGGTTGCATATGAGACAAAAGAAGGGCCCATGGAGAAGTCAAAGAGCCATGGGGTAAAGACAAAAGAAGGATGGGACACATTTTCCCATGAAGAGTCATCTTGGGGAATACCAAGAGTCACCAAGTGAAGACAAAAGAGTAAGGCTGTAATTTATCATGAAGGGACACTTTGAGGAACACAAAAAGTCACCAAAGATAAGGACAAAAGTGGGAAGGACGTTTTTGGTCTTGAAGGGTCACCACATGACTTTTCAAAGGCTTGAATATGAAGGGTCATCCAAGATTGGTGCCATTTTCCATGAGGATTGAAGGGTCACAAATGGGGAAGGCTAAAGGTCATTTGGAAAGCTATAAATAAAGGCTTGAGAAGCCATTTGTATATATGGTTGAGAGAGGTTGATTTGATATTGTAATATCTAGCTTAGAAAAGCAATTGTGAGAGATGAATAGTATTTGTTATATCTAGCTTAGAAGAGCAAAGGTGAGAGAGAGGAAAGAGATATTGTATTGAGCTATCATTTGTTGAGATAGCAACATTGAGAGATAGGTGTGTGGTATACACAAAGGGGTTGGTGCTCATGAATTGTTGTTGGGTTGGTGCTTGACAAAGGGGTTGGTGCTCCTATGGGTTTTTTCTCATGAATAGTTGTTGGTTTGGTGCTCAGAAAAGGGGTTTGAAGATCCTATGGGTTGGTGCTCATGAATTGTAGCTAGGTTGGTACTCGGCAAAGTGGTATGGTGCTCCTGTGGGTTGTTTCTCACGAAGATACTTGAGATTGTTCTCTGTGGTTTTTCCCACATTGGGTTTCCATGTTATATCTAGTTCTCTCTTTATCTTGTGTGATGTTTATTGTTTGAGTTTTATTACATATCTTGAATGTTTGATTAAGTAAAATTTGATAAAGGGAAAGTTTTATAAGATATATAATATACTGATTCACCCCCCCTCTCAGTATATTTTGTGCTTAACAATGGAATTTAAAATATAAATAGTAACAATTATATCTATATATAAAGGGGAACCAATAGACATATATTATTACATGGGGGTAAAACATTTGTATCAGGTTGAGGGCATCTAGATATCAAGATAAAGGTAAGGCTTGATGTCTATATATAATTGTTCAGGGGATCTATAATCTATATATAGAGTGGGGGATGATAGATATCATATTTATATGTCCTAGGGATACCTAAACCTAAATATTCATATCACATATCCATGCCCCCAATACATATATAGGCCTATCCCAATCTACCTTAGGTCGAGGTTCGGTCATCAGGGATGTGACCTATGTTAGGTTTATAACATACCACATCTTTTATTGTTTTATGATTAACCCCTAATTAATGAGTATGTAGTTGTATTATTATATTCCATCTTATTCTCCTCTTCTTTGAGGGGTATTTCCAAGAGGAGGATTTCTTGAAGGGGGATTCAAATGAATAGGTTGAATCGTGACACAATACATACATATATGGGTCCATTATTGATAATGAGACTTGATAGACAAGTTGGGCCATCATTATTTATCTTAAATAATAAAAAATTTATCTTTATTTTATCATGCTTGGTGAAAAAACTACCTAAGCATACTCTTTTTAACACAAAAAATCTCCCCTCTAGGGTTTCTTCCTACATCTGCATGGAGCAATGCTACTATTTGAGAGAGTGAATTTTTTGTCAAAATAAGGATTTGAGTAAGAGGTGGCACCCCTATATCTTATATATTAGATATAACCATCCTTTTTTCATTCTTTTCCACATTCCCTTGGGGTGATGATGACATTTTCCTAGGATTTGGTTGACAAATCCTTCAATATAAAAATATTTCCTCACTTTCCTCCCCATAGTTGTTTTGATGGAGTTATCTCAAATAGGGATTAGATCACCATGAGACACTTGAAATTAGTCATATTGACCATTTAATTATTCACACAAATGTTTTAGTGACCTATAAGTTTCCTTGCTTGAGGAAGAGTATTGAAAAAATGGAGATGAACTAGGATGACATCTGATCTTATTCCTAGATTGAGTAAAAAAGGTATATATGAAGCTCGTTCTATCCCTCCACACATCTTTGTGATATGTAGATTTCAAATGGGATAACATGGATGAATGACATACTCCCATCTATGAAAAAATCATGACTATGATCAAATACCCTATATATCCATATGGGGGTTAACCCCATATAAATATATAGGTGACCCCAAAGAATATATAGGGCTTTCTATCCGGCTATCATTTTGTTGAGCCAATGTATCATCCTTAGTCTTGGGATTTTTTTCTTGGTAAGGAAATTTAATTTGTAATAGTTGGGTTTTTATGTTGCATTATTATTATTATCATTTATCACTAATTTATACTTCTTATTATCTTTAGGTTATATTTCCTCAATCAAAATCAATTTTTACTATTTTCGCTAAAGTTCCTCACAAAACTTGTCAAAATTTGGTGTCACATATGAATATCCCATATAGTATTGATATGTTTAGAATTTTTAAACATTAATTGCATAATTATGGTGTAATTTATACATTTTATAGTTTTTTCTTCAGTCTTGGTCTCAAAAATCTCAATTAGTTAAGCCTTAAGTGTTTGATTTGAGTGATAAAGTCCTCAATGTGAGGATAATTTTATGGACTAAGAGCAGTGAGCTTATATTAAAAATTAATTCCCTCAACTTATTATGCTTACCAAAAATATCCTACAAGTTAATCCAAACTTTATAAGGCTTCTTGTTACATTGAAAATGAAACTTCAATTACAAGGATATTGACTGACCACATATGCCTCTATCTTTGTCAGAATGGTATTTCCATTTATTATGTTTGATAAGATCTAAACGTGAAGCTTATTCATTTATTTCAATGTGTTATAGATCATTTATAAATATCACATTAGTAATTTATCATTTCTAGTTGAGGTAGTTATAACTTGAGAGGGTTGTATTTTTACCCATAATTGTTAGCACAAAACATGAGTGAAAGTATTTGAAAAAAATTATGAAAAATTTATGAATTTATTTTTTAAAAATAAATGTGAAAATGATTGTCTCAATGATAAAATAAAATTGGTGAAATTTTCCTATGGGAAAAATATATATATGAAAAAGTGTTTTCAAGATTGCAATCGAAAAAAATGTAAAATTTTCCTATGGGAAAAATATATATATGAAAAAGTGTTTTCAAGATTGCAATAAAAAAAAAATGTATAGATATATTTTTTGAAAATTTTAAATACCAATTAAAATGGTTGTCTCAATGAGAAAATCATAAAGGTGTGGTAACCCTATAACCAAAAAAAAATCACACACACACACACATGAGAAACCCTATGAAAAATATTCTCTGATTTTCCCTTTGACTTTCATTTTCTAAAATTCAATATGGACAAGAAATATTTCAACTTAAATTAATAATATAATAATTCAAGAGTGTATATCTACCAAGTGTAACCAACCAATACTTTTTTTGAGAAATAATAGATTGAAGTGTATTTGATTTATAGGATAAATTCACCCTATCTCCTAACTGAGGTATATATAAAGTAAGTTATCAACACTGACTCACTTATAGGTGCACCATGTAATCAAATGGTTGAAAGGATTATTATTGTAAAAAAATATTAGGAACTTCTTATATATCATGACATACATGGAAGTTTTTATTCATATATAATTTTTTTGATGTCTTCAATATTTGGGATGCATCTATCAAATATGGATCAATTAAAACTTATTACCACTTCACCTAGAATGATAATAGATCACATGTGTCTTACAATTTCTAGGACATAGTTCTAACATAGGTAATTTCTACAAAATAAAATTACTTCAACCCTTAATATCCCACTACCTTCACAAATTTATAATCAACCAAGATCTCATAAGGGCAAGGTGAGAGCATAATATTAGTAATTATGACTAAGCCACTGAATATGGTCTTAAAATGTGAAATGTAGATAAAAACAAAATACAGATCTAAAAACATAAAAGAATGTTGAATATGTAAAAAAAGAATGAAAAAATGCAAATTCAATCTCTAAGATTATATTTAAAATGAGGTGAATAAATTATATATCTGATACGATATTAAAGTTTTGGATAGGCTCTAGAATCGTGTTAGATACCATAATATGAATAACCATGATACTTGTATAAAAATATATTAAAGCTTGAAAGTAAAGAAATACATATTCATTTAGATATCACAACTATCTATTTTGATTATGAACACTGGCCTACTTCTCTAAGTATAAAAGTAACTCTTATCCACAAATATACTTCACCCAACAGCCCTCTATGTTCTTATATAGATACAAGTAGAAACTAGTGTCAAGGTTAGAGTTTTGAAGAGTAGTAATAAAAAGAATGTGATAAAATTATTATTAACATATGTCAATTAATTATTTACTTAATTGATAATATTATATAATAATAGATTGTGGATAAGTATACACCAATTAGTGCCTATCCATGAAATACAAATAATACAAATATATCTTAAAACCATATAATATTGTATAAGTAATTCGATACACTAACATGTATATATAACTTAATTTGTTTAAAATCAATTTTTATCACAATAGACAACTAAATATAAATGTAGTAAAAAAAATACTTATATACTTAATGGACTTGTTAAATATGAATTTTCCCACTTTATAAAAAAGTTTTATAATCGATAAATCTTGGAATAAAAGGTAAGTCCCCAAGCATATCGATTATATCATTGCCTATGCTACCTAACTTAAATATTATTAGTACTTTATGATACTATTGTTTTCACCTTAAACAATTATTATTAGATACTTTACTTCATTCACCAATAAGATAATGTTGATGTCAATATGTGGAAAGCATGTTTGTAAGTTTGGAGGAAGATGTTTATTTGTTTAATATTTCCTAGTTAAGGTTAAATACTAAATAGTGGTTTGGCATGAAACAAATCAAATGATTGTATGTAATTTATTTTGTCCCATTCCTTTGCCAATAACAGAGATGTTTTAGCCATTTAATGAGGTAGATGGAGGTAACATGTTGAGGGAGAGCATGCCACACATTATCTATCATGCAACTGCTATTTGTCTATAAGGACAACTATTGTGTTGTTGAGAAAGGGTCGTATATTATTCTCTAGTTGGTGTAGCAATGACAAAGGCAAAGGAAAATATAAAGATAATGTAAGCAAAGTTTTCTTTCAAATATCAATTGCATGAGGTTCTTCACAAAGTGAATCTCAATGGAAGAAGGTGATGGCGAGATGCTTTATCACATTGGATGTCGAGGATTTATGTGTTGTCCTAAGATAAAAAAATGTCTTAAAAATATCCTGGATGAGTGAATGTAGTTATAATTAGATCATTCAAGTATACTACCTTACCACCTTACAAATAGCTATCATGATGTGCATTTTCCTGGTCCTCATCCTAGCAATATTGATTCTCGAGAATATCACACTTTTGCCTAAATATCACCTGTTATTTTTTTAATAGCCACCCTAGGTTTTGGGTTCCCATGGATGGTATTATAATGGGGATTTGATCTTATGTTTGGTATTAAGAGCAAGTGAAAGAGACTCTTTGGGGAAACAAATGTTAATTTATACTCTTGTTCTATCTTCTTGGCTTTTTAGTTGAAGTTGTTTGTGATGGAATTGGTGCTTAATTCTAGCCTGATTTTATAAGTTTTGTGTTTTTTTTAGTCTGGTTTGTCAGTGTATGCAAGGGGTTTTATACAAGATGAAAGACTATTTCAAATAATTTGGACTTATACCCACTAAAGTGGAGTGGAATTTTTTTTCTCTAAAACTAATTTTCTTATGTTCCAAATAAAATGGACTGTTTCAAATCATTTGGGCATATATAATTTTAAATGAATTGGACTATTTTGAATAATTTGGACTTATACCCACTAAAGTGAAGTGGAGAAAATTTTATCCAAAAATAATGTTTTTATGTTCAAATAAATTAGACTATTTCAAACCATTTGGACATAGATCATTTTGAATGAATTGGACTATTTTGAATAATTTAGACTTATACCCACTAAAGTGGAGTGGAGAAAATTTTCTTTAGAAAATAAATTTCCTATATTCCAAATAAATTGGAGTGTTTAAAACCATTTGGACATAGATCATTTCGAATAAATTGGGATATTTTAAATAAAATGGACTTGTACCCACTAAAATGGAATGAAGAGAATTTTCTCCAAAATAAATTGGGCCTTCTTTAAAGCATTTGGCCTTAGATAATTTTGAATAAATAGGGCTATTTTGAATAATTTAGGCGTATACCTAGAGTTAAGAAGATTTTTTCCAAAAATAAATTTTGTTTATTCCAAATAAATTAGACTATTTCAAACTATATGAGCATTACTATATCATTTTGATTAAATTGGGCTATTTTAAATAATTTAAAATTATACCCACTAAAGTGGATGGAGAATATTTTATCCATAAATATGTTTTATATATTCTAAATAAACTAAATATTTCAAACCATTTGAGAGAAAATCATTTTGAATAAATTGGATTGTTTTAAACTCATGGCACCCTTCTAGGCCTTCATACCAATCATTGATCCTTTGAAGTAGCTTCCATTACTGGGACATGTGGCACCATTTGACTGGCCAAGTTATGGATGCAAAAATATGAAGAAATCTAGTTTATTTACATAATAAAATATCTTGACAATTGTTTGTTATTCATTGGGAATATCTTCATGAGTAAGTGTCAATATATTAATTCAATAATTTCAAGGAATCTCCAACTATAAATCAAATTGCACTTAACCAGATCAAAGTAATTCTAAATTAGAATTGATTATTTTGAAATTCATTGAACTATATTTAAAATAATTTAGAATTTATTTATATGAAATGGATGATAATGTTTATTAATATAATTATAGTTTATAATCAATAAATACACTTGAAATAATCAAGTGAAGTTACATCTTTCTAAACATTGGTTCACAACTGCTGGCATGGATTTCTTGCTTTCTCCCAAGAATGTGATGATTGATGTCATTTTGATTCTCCAATCATTTTCATCTTTCTAACTTTCATTTCCAGTATATCTACTTGATATAACATAACTCATTTTCAATTTTTGATTTTCAACACAATTCTGAGAATTACAATTAATGAACAACGTGTTGACAATTGAAAAATCATCTTTGAATTTCCCTTCAAAAATAACTTCATCCAATTTTTTTAATGTTTATATTGAATGGCTTAAAATTTATTTTCTTCCAAAAACATAAAATTTGAACTTTTATAACCCATGGCTTGAATGAGTATCCTCAAATGATTGTCCTTTATCATTGACCAAATGCCAATGTGAGAAAAAGACTACAATGGCACCTTGAACATTTATTTGGAATGATCTTGAATGTAGTATGATATATTTTTTATTTTATAATCTTCTTTTTTCCCTGTATCATGCATTTTCATATCTTTTGTTTTGTGCACAACAAATAATATTAAGTCATATAACCCAAAAATCAATAGTTTTTTAGAAGTCAGTTTTAGCTACTCCCTTGAAATGTCTGTAATTTGTTAAAAAAATGAATCATTTATTAACAATATTATATTATAAGAAATAAAACATGAAAATTTTCTAAAAAAATATTTTACATGTTGCTAAACTGGTCGTTGATACGATTTTGATTTGCATTTCTTATTGTAACATAAAATCATAATGCATTTCATTTGATTCATTTTTTATTTTTTTTTTAAAATTTTATAAAGATTCATATTTAAAACACATATAAAAATAAATACATTCTCAGGCACATTGTAACTATAATACTCATTATACACGGATGTACCATTTCTATTGTCAGTTTTGTAACATACATATGCATGTAAAAGTTCATATTGAATCCTTATAACTTCACCATGACTTTATCATATTCTAGAACAGTGTCATTTTGCCATAAATCATTTTTCATAGGCGTTGATATGAATTTAACATTGATCAACCAACATATATATTCTTACATTAATGAAAGTACCAGCTGTTCTTATGTATACCGATACATTTTTATTTGTTTATGCAGTCCATCACAATTAAAAAAATAGGATTCACTCTTCTAATCCATAGTTCACTATCACTAAATTCAAATGAATATATGCATTAATAGTTGAAATCCCTTCATATACTTCAAATAAGACACATTAAATTAAAAATTATTGGTAAATTAAACATGTAAACAACATTTTAATGGGTAAATACAACCACATTCAATTCTATGCAACAATAAAATGAGCCCACACTTCTAAATCCCAAGATGATGTAAGTCTATATTTTATTGTCTTCTACAATCTCATGTCCATGAATAAAAATTCAATTGTAATGTGTTTAAATAAATAAAGATAATTAATATGTTCTAGACTTGTATGAAATGTATAATTATACATTTATTGAAAAGGTTTTTCACCTTTTTCTTTCCTTTTTATAATTTGTATGGGTGCACTCTTTCATTGAAACTTTGGTTCTTTATTCCCTCCAAGGTATTATATAATGTAGTAACTAAAAATTATCGTCATCAATTGATTTGATATTTGTATTTTTAAAAAGTGTCTTGTTTTAGAGTTTAACCTTGTGTTGTTTTCATCGAGCCACCAACCTACAGAGTTATGTCATGGGTGGTTTTATTAGAGACACAAAGTTTTAGAGTTGCATTGTGAACTATTTTAATTGAGACATAAATAGATGAATAAATATTCTATCAGTAATATGAATCATTTCTAAATAAAAAATTATATAATTGAAAAAATATGCATGATCTTATGTTACCTTATAAAACTTATGATGTGTCATGTTCATTGATATGATATTCCATTATTATTGTTTCTTCAGTTGCATACAATGCCAATAGTGCTACACATTGAAATATTGTTATGTTTTTAAGTTTGAAAAATAAAGCATACACACTAAAATATTATTAAGATGTTATATTTGGAAAATAAATTATGATTATAAAATAAATTTAAAAATTATGTACCTAGTGGTACTGATCAAAGTGGTTGTTCTTTTATTGGTTACTTTGAATTTGTTAAACAATTTTTAAATTAAAAATTGTTTGTTCTTTAGTTTATGTAATACATGATAAAATTCTTTCCTATTTTGTACAAGTACACACCAATACAACTCCTATTTATACCCCTAGCACATCACATGTATCCAAATCATTGAAAGTAGAGATAAGTTTCTCCCAAAAGTTGATATCTAGTTCATTTTTGAATGGCCTTCCTATTTTGTGCAAATCGATTCTTTCAAATGTTGGTATGTCTTTATAGATTTCAAAACCTTCCTCTAATCTACTTTATTTTGAATTGAGGTGGAAATATTATAACTAAAAATGAGTAGGATCCTGACAAAAATTGATACTTTTAATGTGTCCAATCAAATCCATAACTATCTAGACCCCATAGTAAGACACTCGTATCTTTTATAGAATGGAAATCACCAACATGTAGATTTTTGAGAGAGGTCTGAATGATAGAATAATGTTCTAGTTTGTGGATGATGAATACATTGAAAGCCCTAACAATAATTTTTTCAATTAATTCCTATAGAAATAGGTGAAGATGTTCTTCCTTCAAAACTTCAGTGAGATTCAAAATATCAATAATCATCAAATCAACGTTTAGACCACGACTGAACGTTTCAATAAAATCATCTAAAATGGATGGCCAAAGACATGGGAGCCCGTAATGGTAGCTGAATCTTTTTATATCTATCTCGAGAAGTTGATGTCCATCATTATGTAGATAATTTTTCAATATGCTTAATGAATCTTGAAATAATGATTCCCAACCTTCTTTATTTTTTTAAATACCTTCATTCAAGACACACAAATCATCAAACCTTTTTGTAGAAATTTTATAATGCTTCATTACATCTGCAGGTGTGATCGTTTGGTCTGGTGGTAGTGTCATATCATGGTTGCTAAAATAATCTACAATTTTTTTATAATATGTTACTTTCTAGCTTCACCTTTTTGCACCAATTATCCATGTTGTACCTAGGGGTTTTCAAGAAGGAAATAGACCATTTTCCAATAAATCTACTAGTTTTATTTTTTGTTTATGTAAAATTCCTTGAATATTTTAAAGTACTATTTACCAATCAGATTTAAATCTTGTTTATCTGAACTAGGTAAAATACCACTTTAAAAAAAAAATCCTTATCAAAACAATCCCAAATGGGATGTTCCATGAAAAGAAGGCATTTTACTCCTACAGTTGTTTTGTTGAACAGTTCATTTATGTGAACAAGTATCTATCTTGTTCATGTATTTCTTCCATTTTTTTCTTCCTTGTTTCAAGATTCTTCCAACCTCTCATTTTGATAAGTTCACGTGTAGATTAAACTCTTTCTACAAATGAATCCTTATAAATTATTTCGTTGGATTCATTATATTGGTTACACATTTTTTGCATAATATGAAATGGAGTACAAGTTTTCAAAAATCTTGCCCTTATAACAGAACATTTATTTCTCAATGATTGTGAATTGTATTCCTCCTTTAGAATAATTATCTATTGTGATATAATTGTGTGTTTGCCATCTATAATTTTGAACCTTACAATTTTTTTCTCCATCATATCTTCTAAGACTTCCTTTGATTCAATAATACATTCATGGTTGCTTGGATCAAAAGAAATTAACAAAGCATCCTTCATTAGAACCTCATTATGTTCTACAAATGAATGAATTATATCATTCACCCCTCTTCAATTTAGATTTTTTATTTTGATATTGATGTCCCCCAATTCATAGATCCCTATAGGAATGTTCAAGGTGTAATTGCTAGAGGAAATATACCATGTAGAGAATTCACTATGTGTCTCATTAGAAGTTTATGTCAACAAAAGTATTCCAACCTTTTGTTATTTCAATTTTTTCTCCACTGGTGTGAGTACTTGTATGGCCTCTTTCAAATCTACATACAAATATGTTGCCCTTACTTGTATTATTTTCTTCAATGTTTTTTATGTAATGATTATAGAGTATCTTAAATACATGTTTGCATGGTGGCAAATAAAAGAAGTTGTTGCCCCTTGTTCATGTTTTTATTTCAACATATGTTGTATTATAATGATTAAATTATCTCTGTCTATCAACCCTAACATTTGAAGGTTATCATAGCTATTAATATGAAACCAAAATGTTTCATAAGAAGGAAAAATAATAATTTTTATCAACTCCATTTTACTAGGTGTAAATTTACTAAAATTAGCTATAGCTTGATGAAGAATTCCCTCTTCTCCATTCCATACTTCTAGTTAGAATTGAAGGGAATCTTCAAGTTCATCCTTATCAAAGGCAAAGATTATTCCAATCAAAGAATATTATTTTCTCGATATAGTGCTAAACAAGTATATATATGCATGCATGTTTAGTGGATTAAAAACTTCAAAATACCAACCAACAAGAGGAATTTTATAACCACCATAAAATGAAAGATGTTGATGTGGATTAAATTTGAGTTTTGTTATTTTAAATGATACTCTATCTAAATTCTCTTGGAGTGAGGCATTCTTCTACCTTTTATCCAAATTATGTTCGTGTGAGGACTTCTTCTACCTTTTAAGTGTGGGAATTCCTTTTTCACCCAAAGACATTCTAAAAAGTAATTGAAATGATTTAGATATTGGTCTTTTGTAAAATACATGTTGCATATTGCATCAATTCATGAATTTTTGCGTTTGAGTAGTGATTAAATGTATATCAACAAATGTTAATTCTAAAGTACAATACAAAATGCATATTAAATCTTCATAATGTATAAATTAACTCTCACTTAAACTAATAAGGTATGATCAAACTAAAAATAAATTATGTTCACCATATAATATAAGTAGACGGTAAAAGAATCTACAAACATTTATTTCAAAGGAGAAAGATGAGGGGAAGTATGTTTCTAATATGTGTCAAAACACCCATCAATAGGTACCTTCAAGTTATCTCTTAGGAGATACCTTCCAATCATGCATAAGAGTGAAATTTTCCTACAAGACATCTCATAGGAGATACCTTCGATTTAACCATGGTGGTATTACAAGTTTAGCTCAAGGCCCTTGAAGGAATCTCCTAGTGGACACCTCGAAATCACTTTCCTTCACCTTGAATGTATCTCCTAGTAAAACTTTCCTTCACCTTGAAAGCACTACTAGTTTATAACTTGATAACTTAAAGAGCCTTCTAATACTTAGGAGAGCCCGTATTTTAGGTCCTCCTATGCACATGATCTTTCCACCTCAATCCAATTTAACAATTTTCCCTATTTTGTAAATAGTTTTAGATATGAATAATTACCTTGTTGTACCTATAAAAGTTTCCTTTACCTTGATGGTCATTTTAATATCTTCAAGGTATCTCTTAGGAGATACCTTTAAGTTACCCATGAAGGTATTATAAGGCCCTCAAAGGAATATCCTATTAGATACTTCAAGATTGAACTTGCCCTATTTTATTGAGGTTTGTAATATATTGAAGGTAAGAGATACCTTCAAGTTACCCATGAAGGAATCTCCTAGTGGACACTATTGATGCTTAAAACTCACTCTCAGCAAAAAAAATCCTATAGAAAGTTTTATAGACATGGGACATAATTAGGATTTGTGAAGCAACCTATAGGATTCCCACGATGCTTAGAAGAATCACTATGGTGATGCACCTCTTTTTTTGAATTGCCTCTTGAATTCTTGTTAGAATTAGGGACTCCTTCCCTCAGCCAATGTTGCACCTTTAATTTAAATAACTCCCTTATTTCTTGAGGAGAAATATGATGACATGTGTTGTCAATGAAAGGGACCAATATTTAGCCAAAAAATTAAGGAGAACCCAAAAAAGAGGAAGCCAATACACCACCCACCAAACTTCATCAAGCATGTTGATGATAAAAAGGTTAACTGATCCAAAACATCAAAACATGGATTACGATCCATAGATACCTTGAGATTGAACTTGCAAAGTGTTATATAGGTCTATAAAGGATTTAATGATATAATTTTCAAACAAGCACAAGATAATATTTCTCCTTTAAGGCATCTTCTAGGAAAAACCGTTGGCCCAGATCTCTGAGTTTTCCTATATCAAAATTTTTGAGACTATTTGACTGTGTTTGTCTATGTGACCATAGGGACTTTCTTTTCTACTCTACCCTTCCCCATATTTTGGAATCTTCCTAGAGTGAAATTTTTTGAAGGAGATAATTTCAAGTCACCCATTAAGATACCTTCATGTTACCCTCATGGAGATAATTTTAACTCACCCATTGAGGTATTACAAGGAGTCTCATAGTAAAATACCTCAAGGTGGAACTTACCAATAATTAAATTGTAGTGAAGAAAGGATTCAATGAGTAAATACGTGTTTCAATTAAACATGGTAGTTAACAAAACATTGATTATTGTGTGTAAGGTATTTTCTATCTTATCAAGGGGTAAAGGTGCTTTAATTACAATATTCAATGTGAAATCATCAAAATTGCATACCTTAGAGATTTTTTGGAAAGACCCTTTAGCCTTTTGTCACTTTGCCCTTTAGAAATGACCCTTTGAACTTTTTTCATTGGACATTTTGTCTGAATCAAAAATCTTGAAAAAATTCCCCATAGCAATCTTGCCGATGCAATTTTGCAGAAATAATGACCAAAATGGCACATACCCTTCGAGCTTTGTGTAAATTATCCTTCAGGAGTTTTGAAAAGGAAAATTACCCTATAGAATTAACTTTTAGCCTTTTTTCAAAATGGCCCTTTGCCCTCTATGATTACCCTTTGTTATTCCCTTAACCTTTGGTGTGTTTTGGGATATATGTGACTAACTTGTGGCTTACATACCTCTTTTATATTCTTGTTATATTTCTCTATGTTATTAGTTAGGTCAGCTTATGGAATAACCATGGCTAAGCAGACTATATATAGGAGGTAGTGGTTAGTCTTCGATCATCATGTTAAATTATTATGATATTAATGCATTGTTGTGGAGGTTTCCCCCTTGAAGTGGCTTTACTATAATTTCCATTAATCTTCTTTATTCTTAATTATTGTTGTGTGATCTCTCATATTTGCTTATTTTATGTGATATAGAATCATTTTGTGTGAACATCTAAGTAATTTCATTACAAGTGGTATTAGAGCTTTGATTTGGGCAAGATTTTTATGGTGTTTTTTTTGGATTGGTGAGGCATGACTTTTGAGAAGGGAAGAAGCAAAAAACATAACTTGCAATCCAAAAAGAATTAATTTTTTTGTCAACGTAGTATTATTCAAAACACTTTTTTTGGAAAAAAACTAAAAAAAGTCTAATTTTTTTTTTTGCCTTGCACATTTGTAGTCATTGGATTTGTCTCGATGAAATGATCACAATGGTATAGTCCACTGGTATACTTTTTTGTGCTAAATTATTTTACCCTAGTGCGTAAAGGTAGTTGTTGGCTTCATTTTAGAGAGGTGATCACAATGGTACCATACCCTACTACACTTTTTTAAGGTTAAAAACCTCCTAGGGTTTGTATATAGTTTATTCTTCTACATGGAGATGAAAAACGGGGTAAGAAACTCTTAAGACTCCTATCAGTGACATGGAATTTGGAACTTCAAATCCATTGATTTCTCAACTTTAGGCTAACATAAAAGGCTTGGTATAGCATGATGACTTTGTTACAATTCACACTAATGTTTTACAGATATACAAAGAGATTAATGGGGTTCATAGTCAATTGAATCAAATCACTACTTCATTGGCTGATCATTCATCTAAGTTACAGTCAAACACCCATCCACTTCAGCATTAGGGTCCTCCTCCTCTCAACACTAACAACTCTAATTATGGTATGAAATCGATGTTGCCCAAAGTGGACATGTGTAAGTTTTATGATAAGGATCCTTTCACTTAGATTACCCAACTTGAGAATTTATTTGATTTACATCAAATATCTAGTTTTTAGAAGGTAATCGTGGCTCTCTATAGCTAGAACCTATGTAGTTTATTTGGTATCACTAGTTATGTGCTCAAAAGAAAAAGAATGGTGCTCATATTACATGGTCTATTTTTATTGATGATTTATTGGCTCATTATTATAATAATTTATCTGAGAACTACTTTATCTAGTTAGACAAACTATGGAAAATAAGAGCTGTGAAGGATTATATTCATCAGTTTCAAAATCTATCCTTACGGGTGGAAGACACCACTAAGGAAAATTTGACTGATCTATTTTTGGGTGGTCTCAAAGATAGCATCCAATTAGAGGTTCAAATGTTTAACCCAACATCTGTATCAAAAGCTATCCCATGATCATGCATGTTAGAGGAAAAAGAGATGGTCAAATAGAAAATCTTCACTATTGGTCATGATCACACTTTTCTAGTACCATCGTATCCTTAACCCACCAGATTGACACCTCAATAAATTGAGGAAGAGTGAGCCAAATGGTTATGTTATAGTTGTGATAGAAAATGGAGAAAAAACCATCATTATGCTAAAAAGAAGCTATTTTACATTGAAGGTGCCAATGAGGATGACGATGATGAGGAGACACTTGGCAAGGATGATGAAGGACTTGAGGAAGAATATGAAAACTCTCAAATTACTATTTCTTATCATGCCATTTTAGGTATTAGTACTCCCCAAACTCTTAAGGTGGTGGGATTCCTACAAAAATAGAATTTCACTATTCTAATTGATTTTGGGAGTACACACAACTTCATCAACAATAAGCTAGTTGCTCACTTGAACTATTTCATTGATCCCACTCTAGAATTTTAGGTCATGATTGTAGATGGTGGTACTATCAACTGCTCAAGAAAATGCCATAGGATTAAGCTGATAATGGGAGACTACTTGTTGGATTCTCTTATGTTTACTATTCCTATGGGGGAGCTGACATTGTTCTGGGAGTACAATGGCTCACCACTTTGGGCACTATTGAGATGAATTTCCAAGAATTATTCATGCATTTTCATTCTGAGGGAAGGACATTTGAGCTAAGGGGATTAAGGGATAAAGCTCTACAATTTAATAGCTCCCATCAAATGATGAATGTTCTCTGAAAAGGGTGCTAAAGGATTTTTATCTCACTTATTTTCCATAAAAGTTCATCCAACTCAGCCATCTATACCTCTTGATCTACAACAAGTGATTGATGCCCATTCAATTATTTTTGGTGACATGTTGAAAGAGATTCCACCTAGTTACATACATGATCATGCTATCAAACTTATTCTTGGTAGTACACCACCCAACATCAGGCCATACAGGTATGCCTATGCTTAAAAAATTGAAATTGAAAATATGGTATAAAAAATGTTGGATGTAGGAATCTTTCACCATAGCCAAAGTGAATACTCTTCACCTATTGTCATGGTGCAAAATAAATATGACACTTAGAGGATGTACCCTGACTATAGGGAATTCAACAAGTACACTATCAAAGATAAGTTTCCTATTCCTATCATTGATGATTTGCTAGATGAATCAAATGGTTCTCTTTATTTTACCAAGTTAGATTTATGTTCTGCGTATCATCAAATCTAGATATATGATGAAGACATACCAAAAACTACTTTTAGGACTCATGAGGGTCATTATGAGTTTTTGGTTATGCCTTTTGGGCTAACAAATGCAACATATACCTTTTAGAGTTTAATAAATACTATTTTTAGGCCATTTTGAGGAAATTTGTTCTAATATTATTTGATGATATCCTCATTTACAATGAAAATTGGGAAGACCATTTACACCATGTGAAATAGGTACTCTTAATTTTGGAACAACATCAGTTTTATGCCAAACCTTCCAAATGTACTTTTAGACCTTGTGAGGTTGAGCATTTGGGTCATCTAGTTTCACATACAAGAATAAAAGTGGATCCTAAAAAAATCTAAGTAATGATGGACTGGTTGAATCCTAAGACACTCAAGTAACTAAGGGGATTTCTAGGGCTCACTAGTTACTATTACAAGTTTTTAAAAAATTATGGTAACATTACAGCCCTCACTCACATCTTTGTTGAAGAAAGACTCCTTTCATTTGAGTGATATAAATACTAGGGCATTTGAACAATTGAAATTAGTGATGTTCACCACTCTAGTGTTGGCTACTCCTGATTTTTCCAAGACTTTTATGGTTGAATGCGATGCATCTAGGTATGGTATGGGTGTTATACTCATGCAAGAAGGCATACCACTTACATTTGAAAGTCATCAACTGAAGGGTAAAAATTAACACAAGCCCATTTATGAGAAGGAAATTATGGCCATTTTTCATTCAATCAAACAATGGAGGACTTATTTGATGGGCTGTCACTTTCAAGTAAAGACAAATCATGACAATCTCAACTATTTTTTGGAAGAAAGGTTATCATCTGAAGAATTTAAAAAATGGGTAACTAAGATGTTAGGTTATGATTTTGAAATAGTTTACAATAAAGGCAAGGATAATGTACTGGTAGATGTACTATCTCATAAGGATGAATCGGTTGAGGCCTTGCTATATGATATGACCATTTTGTAGGTAGATTGACTAGAGGAAGCATGATCAAAATGGGACAAGGATAGTAGTGCCCATGATTTGATTGAACATATTCAGTAAGGTTTGGGTGGATTTGAAAAATTCACATGCAAGGGTGATACATTATGGTATAAATATATATTATACCTATGTAAGAATTATCTTCTTAAATAAAAAATCCTTCAAGAACTTCATACAACTCCAATTGGGGGTCATTCAGGATTTTCAAAAACCTATCATAGAATTAAGCAGGATTTTTTTGGGAAGGACTCAAGGGGGATGTATATAAATATGTGGTTGAATGTATGATCTATCAATGAAATAAAGGAGAAACTGTCAAAACCCCAGGTCTTTTGCAACCTTTATCCATCCCAAGCCAACATTGGGAAGAGGTGTTTATGGATTTCATTACAGGAATACTGAGATCTAATGGTCAAAATGTTATCATGGTTGTGGTAGATCATCTCAGTAAGTATGTTCATTTTTGTTCTTTGTCATATCCATTTGTTACTAAAATAGTAACATCTACTTTTTTGAATACAATTTAGAAATTGCATAGTCCCCTAAAATCATTGTCAGTGATCTAGATCCCATCTTCACTAGTAATATTTGGAATGAGTTATTTACATGTTTGGGCACCTAGTTGGCTCATAGTTCATCATATCATGCTCAATGAGATGGATAAATTGAGGTAGTCAACAAATTTCTAGAAAGATATCTTTGTTATTTTGTTTATGATAAATAGGATAAATGGGTTCATTGGTTGCCACTTGATAAATGGTGGTATAATAATTCTATTCATAGTTCTTCCAAAATGTCTCCTTTTATAGCACTATATGGATACCACCTACCATCCATCACTTCAACATTGAAGGTCCATCCTAAGGTTTGTGTAGTTGAATAACATATTCACCATCAATAGGAGGTCCTTACCAGTTTGTGTGAAAATTTAACCATGGCTTGGAATCACATGAAACAATAGGTAGATCAACATAAGAGTGAGAGGCACTTTGACATTGGTGATTAGGTTTTTGTTCGCTTACAACCATATAAGTATATGTCCTTGAAGAAACAAAAAAAAGATAACAAGTTATCCCTTAAGTATTCTGGGCCTTATTAGATCTTGCAAAAAATTGGTAGTGTGGCCTACAAGTTAGAGTTTCCTTCCTCCACTTGCATACATCCAATATTTCATGTATCATGCCTAAATAAAGTCATTATACATAAAGTGGCTAACCAAACTAATTTACCATAATTGGATGAGAAAGGAAGAGTTGTTCTTGATCCTGAGGTGATCCTTGAAATGTGCACTAAGCAGTTATGGCCTCGAGTGATTAAGGAGTGCCTAATCAAATGGAAGAATTCTACTTGGGAGGATGAAACTTTTGTGCAACAACATCCAGAGTTGACTCAACAATGAGGACACCATTGTTTTAAAGGGGAGGGACATGCTATGCCCTTAACCTTTAGCATGTCTTGGGGTATGTGTGGGTGACTTGTGGCTTACATACATCTTTTATATTCTTGTTACATTTCTCTATGTTCTTAGTTAGGTTATCCTGTGGAATAACCATGAATAAGTAGACTATATATAGGAGGTATTGGTTAGTCTTTGATCATCATGTTAAAGTATTTTTCTATTAGTACATTGTTGTGGAGGTTGCCCCCTGAAAGTGGCTTTGCTATATTATCTAGTATTATGCTCTGCTATTAATTATTACTATGTAATATCTCATATTTTCTTATTTTGTGTGATATAAAATCATTATGTGTGAACATCTAAGTAATTTCATTACACCTTTAACATTTTTGGAATGGTCCTTTACCATTCAAAATTACCCTTCAAGGCTTTTTTTCCCAGGCCCTTTCCTCGATGAGAAGTTCCCTTTGGACCTTCTAAAAGTACCCTTTGGGATTTTTGAAAGTACCCTTCAAGATTTTTGAAAGTGCCCTTCAGGATTTTTGAAATTACCCTTCAAGATTTTTGAAAGTACCCTTCAAACTTTTTAAAATTACCCTTTAACATTTTTGGTAAGACCCTTTTCCCTCTAGACTTACCCTTCAAAATTTTAGTCCTGGACCGTACCTTGATGAGAAGTGCACTTCAAACCTTTTGAAAGTGCCCTTCGGCATTTTTTGCAAAGACCCTTCAGGTTTTTATCATCACTACTTTGGCCTAAGAAATAATTTGAATGAGATAATTTCTTCAAGACATTGATTTCCTCAGAATTTATTTGTGCTACAGTCATTTTATCATGTTGAAATTTTTAATCTATGTCACTTGGTTTAAGCTTTTATATGTTCTCAATCCCTGACTTTAATATTTCCTATTATCTATAGGAATAAATTTCACTCACTTCCAAGTGACATTTTCCAATTTAGAGATCATCCATGCCTATTTTGGTTATAGATTATTCCTAAACCTCATTTGGATTAATGGACATGTTTTCAAATGATCATGGTTTTACCCTTTCCAATGTTTCTATGTATTGCAGGTTCAATGAAATTTTATTTGGAAATGAGCATACTTAGGGTCTTTTTTTGGTTGTATATTTTTCCCAACTCTCTTTTGGATTAATGCACATGTTTTTATATGATCATGGTTTTAGCCCTTTCAATGTTGTTATGAATTGTTGCTTGTGTTTCTCAAAGTCCCTTTTGTGATTTTTTTCTTCATGGAATAAGTGGAATTTTCCTTTACATGAAAGGCACCACTGTGTTATATTTTAAAGGCCCCTATAATTACTTCAATGTATCTCTTAGGAGATACCTTTAAAACATGCATAAGAGTGGATTTCCCCTTTAATATATCTCCTAGGAGATACATTTCAAACAAAGATAAGAGTGGATTTCTCCTTCAAGGAACAAGTGCAATTTTTCTTTACATGGAAGGCACTAATAGATGACATTTTGAAGGCCCTTGTAATACTTTCAAGGTCAAACATGCACAAGAGTGGATTTCCATTTGAAGGTATCTCCTAATATATACATTTCAAATAGTGAAAAGAGTGGATTTCTCTTTCAAGGAGCAAGTGTAATTTTTCTTTACACAAAAAAAACTACTAGTAGTTATATAAACAAGTGGTGAACAAGTGGAATCTCTTATTTTGGCACTACTAGGTGATATTTTTAAGGCCTTTGTAAAACATCAAGGTATCTCCTAGGAGATACCTTTCAAACATGCAAAAGAGTGGGTTTACCCTTCAAGGTATCTCCTAAGAGATACCTTTCAAACAGACACAAGAGTGAATTTTTCCTTCAAGGAACAAGTGCAATTTTCCTTTACATGGAAGGCACTACTAGGTGATATTTTTGAAGGAACCTGTAATACCTTCAATGTATCTCCTAGGATATATTTTTCAAATGTGCACAAGAGTGGATTTCTCCTTCAAGGTATCTCCTAGGAGATACATTTCAAATAGGGACAAGAGTGGATTTATCTTTCAAAGAACAAGTGTAATTTTTATTTACATGAAAGGAAGATGCTTTACAAATTTGGGACTGAATTGAGGTATATAAAGCAATCTCAAAGATTTTAGAAGTTGAATCTTCATTTAAGTTTGAAGAAAGGAAAATAAATAACATTTAAAATAAATTTAACATAAGGTGATGCCCTAAGAGATTTGAAACATTAATATATAATTGCATAACATAGATTAGATCCTTAATCATTATAGACCATAAAGGAACACAAAGCATGAGCTAAAATCTATTATGAAAGCAAAGACTCAAACTATCAAAGAAAAATAAAAGAAACAACAAATAAAGATAATTATATACTCTAAATAATATATAACATCACATCCTCTTCATTTTAGATGGAGAAAATAACATATAAGGCCATGAAAGGCACATACAAAGCATCCAATCGCATTCATGAGGTGCACATGTTAAGGTTTAAAAATAAAAAAATGCTAAATTCTACCATACTAGTCTATTACAATGGCTAAAAAAGAAAGAATACCAAATATGATAATTAGGGAAAAATAATAACCATCCCCCTCTAAAATGGAAGAGTGTAGAATATATAGTCAAGGTGACACCCTATGGAAATGGCACCTAGAGATTATAACACTCATGCCCATGATGGTGTCATAGCAACTGAAAAAGGGTCTTGAGATCATGAGTATAGTTAGCCTCTGGATCTTGAATATGGCATAACTACATTGTTTTGTTATGACCACTATTCTTAGGAGAAGAGAGTTAGTGTCACTTGTATACTTTTGAAGCTATCCCACCTTTATTGTATTTAACAACCTTAATCCCCCTTGAAATCATTATATTACACTTTAAACTAGGATTAAAATGTTTCAAAAATTTTGATTGAAAAGAAGGACCCACACTCTCTTCCAATAGCATTCCTTTAAGTTCTTACAAATTGACACCACTCCCAAACAAGCACAAATATGACACACATCAAGATGGCACTTCTCCAGAGGGGCTAGGGACTTATTTGGTGAGATTGAGCATGGGGGTGCCATGTGTTAGAAGTAGATGAAGGTTGGTACTTAGGAATTTTTTTGAAAAGGGCCCCTGAATAAGGGATTGAAAGGGGAATCCGTAAAAGGTGCTAAATAATTGTTAACTATCAAGCGAGCTCAAAGCCAAAGACAAACTACATCAAGATTGAGAAATGTGGATTTTTGATCCATTGTTCTTGGTAACTCATAGGAGAATCTACCTATGGATAGGAGAAAAATTACAAAAATAGGAGGAAGGTGTGGAGACATACAATTTTTGAAGGCTTATGCAAAGGTGCCCATTCTTCCTCCTTCAACTGGGTCTCCTTTTTTAGAGCCTCAAAGGATCTATCCAGATCTATTATCTCTTTGAAGGAGATATTTTCCAAGCCTCTGACCACTACCAGTGTCTGAAACTCCAACTAGGTGAGTGGATGAAAAAAATTCTCCACCTTAGAGACATCATGCACTTGATTGAGAGCCATGAAGATGGTCCAGTCATTTGGATTTTGCTCAAGCAATGCCTTGATATGACCCTTGGGGAGGGTGTTGTTATTCTCAAAGAAAGAGGAGGGAAGTCCCAACTAGACTAATTGCTCAATGCATCCCCACCTATCTTGAACCACATGATCTAAGACATTAAGGAATTCCTTATACTTATTGACTACCTTACTATAGCTAAGAAACTTATTGACCTTGGCCATTACCTACCTCTAATCAGTCACCCTTGCTAATTGTAGAGTTTCATGAGAAACATTATAGAGATTTTGGATGGGAATCTCTAATTTTGGGACCTTAGGGGAGATAAAAGTGATCACTTGATCAATAGATGTGCTCACCTAAGAGGCTAACTTCTACATATCTACAATGAAATTTAGCACTATCTTCACATTTTATTCAATGAAGTTGATCCTTTCATAATAGGATTTATACAGTTATTACACCATAGAAAGAATTTTTGAGGCCTATGGATGGGAGATAAGGTCATTCATTAGATTTTAAATTTCCTAGTCCTTGATTAAGGATTCTTGTTATGCCTTTTACTATAATTACTGATATGATCAATAAAAATCAAAGAGCTCCTTGTAGACTCAAGCTAGTTCAGTCTCCTCCTATAGCTCATTTGTGGTGGCCACTCACAGGTTAAATTCTTCTTGGAATCTCTCATTAGATATGTGGATCTATAGATTAGACCTTGCTTTATTGAGCTTTACATCTTTGGCCTTAGCCTTAACACTAAGGCATTTGATTGTAGCTTTCACTCTTATAAGCTCTAGATTCATTTTTTCTAGCTATTGAGTCACCTTGAGGTAGTCCCTGGTAATGAACTTTTGTGTCTCTTCTATTATCTCAACTCTATCAATGGGCCTAGCTTGGCTAAGGTTGAGGTTGATATATTGAATAGCATAGTCTCCCAGCTACATCTATCATTAGGGCTTGACTACTTGGGGGGTCAGATGAGTAACCATAAGGGATTATTGTGAAGGGTCATAAAATGAACACATGTGAGTTTCAACGTAGGCCTTGGCTTGCTTGCCTATCTATATTTCTATTTAGGCCTCTCAAGTTTCTCTTCTTACATTCACCTACTATTATTACTGATTTAACCATTGAATACTCTCCCCCATGAAGGGTGTTCCCTATGGTAATGTGAATGGAATAGTTACTTGCTGATGTGAAGCAATGGGTGCCATTCTTTTGAAAGGAGTTGGATGTAGTGTGAGGGTAGAAGGGGAGTATGCTAAGAGCCCACAAAGTGAGGGAATGGTGAGTGTGCCATAATGGATGATGATGCCAAAGTTCAAGGTGATGGGGTGAGGAAAGGCATGTAAGAAGAAATCAGGACCATGGAGGAAAGTGATGTGATCTCTATGGAGGATTGGGTAGAAGAAGATGAGAGAGGGTCCAAGGTGGTGTTTTCTTAAGTAGTAGAGACTTCCATAGCCTTAGGTGATATGGTAGATAAAAATATGGAGGTGATGATAGAGGTAGAGGTGGAAAGGTGGGGAGTTGAGAAGTGGATTTTCTTCTACATAGGCTTAAGTGGAGGGTTGGATTTGAGTACTTCAAGATATTTATACTGGGATGAACCAGTCATAAGGTTCTTGGAAGGAGACTATTGTTTTTGTGGAGCTATAGAGTGTGAGTATAATGGAGATGGACATGAGGAAAGATTTTCAAACTCTAAGACCTCAGCCTCTTTTTGTAGTGGCATGACTCCTGCTAGAAACCCAAGAGTATCTTCCTCCTCTTCTTCTCCTTCTCCTATTATCATTATTTTAGGGGAGGATTATTCCTCTACTAATCCTTCATCTTGATGATTCTCCTCCCAAAGCTTATCAAAGATTCCATCTTTGTCATCCTCATCAATCTTGGCATAGGGAAGGTTAATCTCATAACTATATTTTATAAAAGGTGGCCATTTTTTCTTTTCTCCATCTTAACTCTTTGAGCTTCTTCTTCATCACATTTGACAATTTCTTGGTTGGGAAGTGATCTTATACCTTCTCATAGAAAGACTCCTATGGTTTGATGGTATCCAGTGAGATATGACCCAGGTCTACATAATTTTGGGAAATATCTTCCATGGGAGACTTCCTCTACTCCAAGTAAGGCTAGGATTGATGCCTAGGGGCATTGGTAGTCTTCAAGTTTGCTATGTATCCAATTGGATCATAGTTTCATCTATCATCTATTAGGTCTAGGATAAGCTCCACCAACTTGGCTATGAGTAGGAATTCTTGGTGATTTTTGCACATTGTAATGCCTCTTCTTGTGAAGGGGACATCATATAGGCCTTTATTATTCTTCCCTACCCTATAGATATAATCTACCACATCAAGTTGGAGAGCATACTCTAAGGTTAGATTTTAGTCTATCAACATGCGTTGGAGCCAAAAGGGTTCTCCCTAAAAACTATGCACTTGAAGGATTGAGATGTGGGATCCTTAGAACTAATCAACCAAAACCTTACTATTTGTGAGCCATGCCAGTTGCACTTAGGTCATTTTAAATGTAAGGGGTTCCGTGTTGAGGTTGATGAGAGTTAGAGACATAAAAATATCTAAAAACTCATAAGTCCCTAGTGACAGATAAGATATGGGTTAATATAGTGATTAGGTTCACCATGTTGGGGAAGATGTTTGTTTTAGAGAGTTAAGGTTGAGGTATTTTGAGAACAACTAGGGATGCTATAACAAAATGAGATGTAGAAGGAATGATGAGTACCAGAAGGTACTCACTATTGAAAAATTTTCTAGCTCATCTCTTATGGGGTTGATGATGGATTTCACAAAATCCAACCTAAAAGTTTGTCCCTTCTACATTGAGGTTATGAGGAAGAGTTCCCATATCTATAAGTCTTAGACATTAGCATCAGATTCCATTATAAAGATGAAGGCCAACATGGATATATTTTATCTCAAGTGATGTGTAGGATACCTCTTGAGAAAAATAGGCATAAGAGGCATCTCTGTGATTTTTATTTTGAGGAAAAAGCCAAGGAAGTATCCCTTTTCTCAAACCTAAGAATCCCAAATAGTCTAAAGGATATCTACACTATAGATCTTGGCCTCTATATGATTGGGGAGCCAAAGTATCTCCTTAATGTTATCTATGCCAAATTTTACTCTTAAATGAGTGTTACCATTAATTGTGATAGAGTGGGCATCATATCTTTACACATAGAGGGTGATGATCTCTAGATAGGGATGAATATAAGGCACTGTGAAATGTGCCAATGTGAATTCCTATAACCTACAGTTTAATGAGTCACAATCATTTTTTATGTCCCTTATGATCATTTAGGTATAAGTGCCTTCTCTTAGACTCTTGGGGTTCTTGGCCAACTTTAGGTTAAAGAGATTGTCCATGAATTTGGTGACCAATGTTTGGTCCCTTCATTCCCATTTATATTATTTTTTGGTGTTGGGATATTTTTATTTTACTAGAGTAGTAGTGGAAGCATTATCTTTGCTTATTGCATGTTTAAGGGAAAGGTCACCCCACTACTCGACCCATAGGTTCTTTGTCTGATGGGATACTAGTCACTTATTGATGAAGATGTAGAAGCTTCCATTGGTGAGGATTTTGCTCTAAAAGCACTCTTTGTTTTTTTTTAAGGTATGGATTAATGGTTCTCTACTTTTCTACTTGAAAATATAGACTTGGCCCTTCCTAATTCTCTCAATTTTCTTAATGTTTTTGATGCTTTTAATGTGTCTAATGGTTGGTTTGGATGAGGCAAGTGTATTCATACATAGACACCACTAAGTAGGCCCATGATGAGATATTTTAAAATAGGGAACCCCCATAAATTATAAGGATGATGTACATGCTCAATGGGCCACTCATGAGAGATTTATGGTGAACATTATGGGGATTCATGCAAAAATGGGGCATTTCACATTAGTAGCAAGTAAAGAAGGTAGATAACCATCTTTCAGAGAATATTTTTTTGAAGATTTAGGAGGACTAGAGAGGGGATACATGGTGACTAGAAGATTTACTTCTACCAATGGCACTTACTTGAAAAGGGAATAACAAAGGGAAGGAAAAAGAAGCAAGGGAAAATAGAAACAACAAAAAGGAAACACACGACAAAAAGGGAAATTGAGTAATTATGTACAAGGGGGAAGATGGGTAAGTTAGTTAAAATGCTTCAAGTCAATCTCATTGATGGGGATCTCTAATGTATTTCCCTCTTGATCTTATAATTCATAAGAATTCCCCTTCCTATCAAAAATGATATGAAATGGTCCTCTCCAAAGAGAATCAAGCTTTGCATGTTGTCCTAGCTTTACAACCTACTGATCATATTTGAGAACTAAATCTCTAGGTTTACATCCTGGGTCTGATGATTTCCTATCAAACCATTACTCAATTGATTATTATCAGATGATATTTGCATCACTTGCCTATTACCTCACCTCCTAGAGTTTGATTAATTCAGCAAACCAAACCTGAATTACTCTATTTTCTTCAATTTCAATAGCCTTCAATAGCTATTATGTAAGGATTTTTTATGATACTAGCATAATTATTTCCTTTTTATATGTAAGCTCATATAGGGAAGTCTTTAGAACCCATTTAGGGGTGATGTGATCTACCCATAAGGACATATTCACGTGTAGGTGCCACTCCTACTTATAATTTCACATTCTTTTGATTAACCTGATCAAATTTTTGTTTTTAGACTCTACCATCTCATTCTCTTATAAGTAATAATTGGATGAAGCCTTTTGGATTTTTCATCTACATTGATCTTCACCCTCAAATGGGTTTTACACATAATTACACTAGTTTTGATGAAGATGTATAAGTCTCCATCAAGAATTCTTATTCAAAACCACTCTTAGTCTTAATGAAGGCACTAGATTAACAATACCTACTCATAAATTCTCAAAATTCTTAGCTTAGCTCTCTCTGCTCTTTATTCTCTCTATAATTTCTTAATGCTATCAAAATCTCAATGCATCTAATTATTTGCCCAAATGAAGAGAGGGATATTTATACTCTGATGCCCCTAGATGAGCTCATAGTAATTGTCTTACATTGGGTATTTATACTCTAAAATTAATGAATGGGAGAGGTGAGTTGATAACTATCTTTTGAGGAATGATTTTAAAACTTAGAAGGGCGAAGGTGAGGGCATTTGGAAACTAGAGGTACACTTATGCCAATGACACTTATTGGAGAGGAAAAAATGAAGAGAATACCTTTCAAACATAAACAAAACTAGATTTACCTTTCAAGGTATCTTAGGAGATACATTTCAAATAGGTATAAGAGTGGATTTCTCCTTCAAGTAACAAGTGTAGTTTTCCTTTACATGGAAGCCACTACTGGGTGATATTTTGAAGGCCCTTATAATACCTTTGATGTACCTCATAGGATACACCTATAAAACATTCATAATTTTGGATTTCCCCTTTCAAGCATCTCCTAGGAGAGACCTTTCAAATAGGCACAAGAGTAGATTTCTCCTTCCAGGAACAAGTGAAATTTTCCTTTACACAGAAGGCATTATTGGGTGATATTTTGAAGGCCTTTGCAAAACTTTCAAGGTATCTCTTATGAGATACCTTTCAAACATGTAAAAGAGTGGATTTATCCTTCATGTTATTTCATAGGAGATACCTTTAAAACATGCACATGAGTGGATTTATCCTTCAAGGTATCTCCTAGGAGATACATTTCAAACAAGGACAAAATTGGATTTTCCCTTCAAGGAATAAGTGAAATTTTACTTTACATGGAAGGCACTACTAGCTAATATTTTGAAGGACCCTATAATACCTTCAAGATATCTCCCAGGAAATACCTTTCAAACCTACCTAAGATTGGATTTCCCCTTCAAGGTTCTTTTAGGAGATACCTTTCAAACAGGGGCACAATATTAGATTGCTCCTTCAAGGAACAAGTGGAATTTTCCTTTACACAGAAGGCACTACTGAGTGATATTTTGACGGCCTTTGTAATACCATCAAGGTATCTCTTAAGATATACCTTTAAAACATTCACAAGAGTGTATTTACCCTTCAATGTATCTCCTTGGAGATACATTTCAAACAAGCACAAGAGTAGATTTCTCCTTCAAGGAACAAGTGGAATTTTCCTTTACATGGAAGGCACTACTAGGTGATATTTTAAATGCCTTTGTAATAACTTTAAGGTATCCCTTGAGAGATACCTTTCAAACAATCACAAGAGTGAATTTCCCCTTTAAGATATCTCTTAGAAGATATCTTTTAAACAGACACAAGAGTCTATTTCTCCTTCAAGGAACAAGTGGAATTTTATTTACATAAAAACACTACTAAATGATATTTTGAAGGCCCCTTTAATACCTTAAATGTATCTTATAGGATTTATCTTTCAAACATGCACAAGAGTGTATTTCCCCTTCAAGGTATCTCATCGGAGATACATTTCAAATAGGGACAAGAGTGGATTTCTCCTTTAAGGAATAAGTGCAATTTTCCTTTCCATGGAAGGCTCTACTACATGATATTTTGAAGGCCCTTATAATACCTTCAAAGTATCTCCTATGAGATACCTTTAAAACATTCACAAGAGTGAATTTCCACTTTAAGGTATCTCCTAAGAGACACCTTTCAAACAAGCACAAGAGAGGATTTATCCTTCAAAGAACAAGTGGAATTTTCCTTTACATGGAAGGTACTACTGGGTGATATTTTGAAGGCCCCTATAATACCTTTGAGGTATCTCCTATGATATACCTTTTAAACATACACAAAATTGGATTTCCCCTTCAAGGTATATCCTAAGAGATACCTTTCAAATAGGCACAAGAGTGGATTCCCCATTCAAGGTATCAGAATTAAAAGGAATCACTTGAGAGGTCACTATGAATTAAGGGTCACCATGTGGTGAAAAATAGATGAGTCATCATGAAAATCTGAATTTTGAGAATTCGTGAGGCAATCAAAAGGTGCTACGTGTCTAGATTTCAAGCCAACTAGACAGTTTAGTGATATTCATGCCATGTGAGTACTTAGTTGTATTTGAGGTGACAACCATGTGTAGAAAGGTAGAAATATTTATATTTAAAGCTAAAAATGATGACAAATCAAATTCAAATTAAATATAAATTGAATTTTGGCTCAATTAATTACTAAAATCAATAGTTCAGAGTTTGACAAGATTGCCCATTAATATAGTATGAACCAGGATCACAATCAACATTGTATTAATCAAGCTTTCCAAAAAGGTCTTATATGAATTCATATTATATTAAGATAATATATGATCTCATCAATCAAAATTCAAAATCTATGGCTAAAGCATGAATTTCTAAAATTTCCAAGTCGGGACAAGTCCCATTTCTCTATTCAAATAAGACAAACACAATCTTTCGAGACACTAATTTCAATACCATTGCATTGAAAATGGATGATAAATATTATAATGACATATTTTTCCATGTAGAGAGGTTTCCTCCCTAGACGTCTGCCTTCCAAGGGCTAACTCTAGCTTATCCATTACCTCCATCAATAGATCCCCCAAATGGTTTCTTAGACAAGACATGAATTAAGAAGATACAATTGGCTAAAAATATATACAAACAACACCATAGATAAAAGGTTATTTATTTATATACATAAGGTGATAAATATATATAAGGTTTTTGTAATAAATTAGGTGTTTTATATATAAGGTGATTTCTACTTATATATATATATATATATATATATATATATATATATATATATAAACAAAGTCTGAATTGACTATAGTTTTGCTCTGAAGTTTGAAGGTTTAGCTTTGAAAAGTAGAAGCTATGATCCAAAGACTGATAGCTATGATCGTAAGATGAAAAATCACAAATGGGAATAATTCACCTCCATCACTGAAAATCAAAATAATGTCATTAGATAAATAATGTTGTAATTCATAATTTGATGCGATGGTGTTTCCAAATAGTCTTTTCAAACAAGATTGATGTAACTATGTTTTAAATAAAGGGTATTCAAAAATATTTGGTATGACAATAATTAATTATGATTATTACTCCCAATACTACCAATAATGACCTTTATGACACATCATTACTACTTGACCAGATAAAGCACTTTCTCATTATATCTCACATGACATGATCTAAAGAGATACCCATAACTATCACCAACATTTTTGTCATAATCACATCATATAACCTACTTTGTTATTCATTTTTTCAAGGTCTTTACCAATAATTACTATGTTGTATTTATAACCTCTTGCTTCCCCTATTCCCTTTTCAAATTTGAGCTTTGTGTTTTTACAGTAAAGTTAGATTTGAAATTTAATAGTGCTTGCTCCAAAGATGGGTGAGAGAAAGAAAAAAAGTGAACTGGAATCCTCCAATGCAATTCTACAAGATGAAGTAGCTACATATGTCTTTGAAAAAATAGGTTCATTAAGATTCCATGAAGAAATTGTGCAAGAATTCTATGAGAATTTTGATGAATATCATGCTATTATCAAAGGGAAGAACATTCCAATAAATCTCTCTGTAATCAGTGTTCTATCTAAGATTCTTAAGGATGGAGTAGTTGACATTGAAAAGATTAGTTTTTTGACCTAATTTATATGTTTTTTGAAGGAAATGAGCCATACCCTAGGCTGGCCAAATCCCCGCAAGGAGTGGCCAAGGGAATTTTGGGAGAAAGTCTTCCTCAACCTTGGCAAATTTTTTTTTTGAATAATGAACTATATCACTTATGATGGTCACTTTATAGTAGTGGGTGGAGATGCTATGAGACTCCTTATTCACTTAGGAAATTATCTGTTAGAGAAGAAGATAAGATCGATCTTCCCACTTTCCTTCAAAATTCTCTGATTAATGTTTCTTGAAAGATAAGATGAAGTACTAGGTCTACCCACCATCATTGGTTGGTTACACTCATTTGTCACCATTATTTTTTAGTAAACCAAGGGGTGAAAATACTTTGTCCTCTTTCCTTTGAAAAATTTCTCAAGTTTCTACCAAAAATACACCACACCTTACCTCTCCTCCTTCCACTAAAATCTAGATTGAAGAATCCACAGTTGAAATTTTAGAATAACCATCTCTATCACCATTGGTTTTGAAGATACTAAACTAAAGATTAAAGTGACAAATCTAAACTGAAATCCAGTGCATTTGTTTACTTATCTTTTAGGAAGAAGAAGATGTGAAGTCTACATAAGATGGTTTATTTACAAAGGGAACCATAATATAAGTTACACCTCAAGAAGTAGAGCATCCAATGCCTTATGTTGATGATAAGGGTAATGCACCCTTGATTGAAGAAGATCCATCTTCTCCATATTATGTCAATGAATAAAAATAATTGTAGCATGCCATGACTTAATTATTCCATGAGGAAACAATCATACTAAAACAAATAGACTTAGATGTTCTTTGTTAAACTTTGAAGGGTAAGGACTTGATGATTTTTAATTTGAAACAAAGGTGGGAAGAATATGTTACTAGAGTTAGTAAACAAGAAATAATTCTTCAAGGAATACAAGCTTAATAGACTAGGGTCCATAATGTAATGTTTTAATAGACCCAAGAATTGAGTAATTTGCAAAACTCTCTTACTATCAAGGATACTAAGATTACTGATTTATATAATTCTCTTGCTATTAAGGACACTCATACTAATGATTTATAAAATACTAATGTTGATAAGCATAATCTAATTAATAATATGAGAGAAAGTATTTATGATAGAAATACAATGATTGCTTGAGATATTAATATAATAATAGAGCTCACTGCTCAAAATTATGAGTTATAAGCCTCTATTTAGGCCATGAAAAGAGAAACATGAGAGATTGTAGTTCAAACAGAGGGTCCAACAAGATTTTTTCCCTCTTTCCCTATTACATTACATAAAATAATCTCTACCTAGAATATCACCTAGAAGAAAATTCAAAAATTTAAGGATGAAAATGCCAAACTTAAGGAGGAATCTCAAAAGCAATTAGTAAAATCCCAACTATAATTACAAAAAGCATAGGGTTTTATCTAGCACATTTAAACTATTTCTAAGAAACTATTATCATGTAGACATCCTTCATCAGTTTATGTTATTTTCTTACATGAGCAATTTTATAAATGGAAGATTCAGTTAACTTCCCTAAGATTTTCACATATCATTGAACATGAGCATATATTTATGGACATTTTTCTAAAGAACACTGAAGAAAGGCAGGATGCCATTTATGAGTTATATACTTTCAATTTGTTGTTAGGATATCAATATGGTTTTCTAATAAATTTATTTGTTGGAGAGACACAATTGCATGTCTTTCTCTCCACTCGAAGGAACCAAATGGCATGGAAACATGACAAAAAATAGAACTTTAGAATTACAAAGTACCACTGGGTTATGTATGGGACCACAATTTCCAAAATCAAATAAACTTATTTCTTCTTTTCAACCACTATATCATATGCATACAAATAACAAGTATCATGAGCTATTGAGATCTCATATTATTATTTTTAAAGTTTTTATAATCCACCATTATGCCAATGGTTTCAATGCAAGTCTTGCTAGGTGGGAGACATTCCCTGTTGATTTGAAGTGTAGGGAAGTACTTAGCCCCACCAATATTAAATGGAGTCTAAGAAGAGCCAAATTAGTCTGCTAGATAATCACTTAGTGCTTAGAGGAAAGAGGTTCAAATGTCTAGATTGAGATGAGGTTTAGGCCTCCTATCATTATGTGTCCTTTATCTCCATGGCAATGTTAGAATTCTCAAGTAGAATTTGAATTTGAAGCCTAGGTGCATATAATTATTAGATATCTTGGATTTTTACCAAGGGGCCATTGTGACTAGGGCCATCATTTTGAAGTTTATGATTTGAGTCAGAGGTTTGAATCAGGAAATTTGGATTAAGGATCAATATTCCACTTATTTATGAGAGGACTTGAAAAATTTAAAGTGTGGGGGAGAAATGATGAGCATTTCATATAGCTCATCATAGTTAACTATCCCTAAAGTGGTGCATTTGGTTATATTGTGTTTCATTTAATAGTTAAAGTCTGATCTAAGTAGGATATGAATGTAATTTGTTCATTGTTTGTATGTAATTTATTGTTGATTATTTACTTTGTTATTATGTATAACTTGGATGAATAACATAGTTTTGAGTAAAAAAACACATCTCTAAGATGGGGTAATTTTGAGTAAAGGAACACATCCCAAGGATGGGGTAATTTTGATTACAACAAAACATCCCAATGATGAGGTAATTTTGATAAGGAAACACATAGTTTTTATAACTCTTTCAACTATAATTTTGAGGATTTTATAAGCAAGCTATGATGATTGAACACTCTGAAGACACTCTGGAAATGCTTTGAATATGATTTGGGTATGCTCCAAAGACATACATAGGATGCTATGAATAATTCTATGAATGCTCTGAAGATCTGTATAGGGTGATCAAAAGACCTATAACAGATGCTTCAAATAATTGAGATGTGCTCTGAAGACCACAAAAATTATGTGTAATGCATGCTATTGAGAGAAATTAGGAGAATTTTACTACAAAAAAATTGTTTTAAAAAATAAAAAATTGATTGAATGCAAATGATAGATAGCAACTAGAAAAAGGAGTAACCATACAAATCTTCAACCCCCTACCGTTTCCCACCCCTCAAAAACTTATCCCTAAACATTAATTGATCCTATATAATAGGTGCATATATTTTATAAGCAATTTTTAAATATATAATGATGCATGGGACACTTTTACCCAAGAATATTGAATCACGAGGGAAAATTTTTCCACCCCAAATAATAATGTTAAGTGTTATTCAATCATATATTCATTAGAGTTTATGATGAGGCATTAGGGAAAAGTTCACCACCCCAAAAAATGACTTTTCAACTCAATCTAAAATGGAAACAATTCAACTCAAATAATAATAATAATAACCGAGAATGGACCAAAAAATGACTTTTCAACTCAGTCTAAAACAAAAACAATTCGTAGTATCTCAAACAGAGCCAATAGATGAAAAATGTGATGAAATAGAGATGTTAGAACCATTGAAACCCTCTTGCATCATGATAATTTTTTACTATGATTATTTTCTTATAGTTAATAAAAAATTTCTGCTTCCCCTCACATTCACCATTTGGGTTCCTATTGAATATAAGTGCTAAAAAATCCTAATATCTACCATTTCATTATTTGCTTACATTTAATAAAAAATGTCTACTTTCCCCTCACATTCACCATTTGGGTCCCTCTTAAATACAAGTAAGCCCTAAAAATACTAATCTCCACCATTTCATTATCTCCCATTTCCTTAACTACTTACAGTTAATAAAAATGTATGCTTTCTTCTCACATTCACCATTTGGGTCCCTATTGAATATAAGTAAGACCTAAACAATCTTAATCTCTGCTATTTCATTATTTGATTATAGTTAATAAAAAAATGTATACTTTCCCCTCACGTTCACTATTTGTGTCCTTATTGAATACAAGTAAGCACTAAACAATCTTAATCTCAGCCATTTCATTATTTATTTATAGTTAATAAAAAATGTATGATTTTCCCTCACATTCACCATTTTGGTCCCTATTGAATACAAGTAAGTGCTAAACAATCCTAACCTTCACCATTTCATTATCTCGGCCATTTCATAAAAAAATCTATATCTATCCGAATCTCAATGATTTCATAACTTAATGCATTAAATAATGAATAAAAGGTTCATGCCAAGCCAAATAAATCATACATTTTAGATACAATAAAATAATACATTACATAGATTAAATACCCAACAAGAAGCACCTGTAGAAATGACAATGAAAAATGGGGTCAACACTTCCACCACTAACACCACAACTATATGCTTAAACCACTAATGCCATAGTTAACCTAATAGTCAATAAAAAAATGTTTTTTAGCCTTGAAATGGGAGAGAGAAATATTGAGAGAAAATAATTGAAAGATAAAAAGATAAACTTAACCCTAATTTTGAAGCATGCAGGAATTTTTAATTCTATACTAATTTAAAAGTTTATATAAAAATTTGTGACATATAAAATTATTAAAAAAAATATTTATATATTTAAACATATTAAACATTTAAACAATGCATATTATTTAATAAAAATATTTAGCCCCCCTCCCCCTTTAGAATACCTTTGAGATAATTTAATTCACCAATTCAAATTCCTATGAGGGCAAGTTGTCTTTCTTGAACTTACAAACTAATATTTGGAGATGAATTTGACCCTAAAATGGTAATTAAACTAAGTGACAGAAAATCATACCTAATAACTCAAATACCTCTTGGAAAATGATTTTGTGTGCTTATCTAAATTAATAGTGGTTATGTGAGGGCATAACTACCAGTCTACCAAGGGAGTTGCAATTTTGATGTAGAGATTGTGCTAATGATTAAGAAATAATAATCTCTTGCATAATAAGTGGAGTTTCATCTACATTTATTGAAGATGTAATATAAACAAATTGTCTAATAGGGATTTGAATTCTTAATTTTTAGCCCTTACCCTGCTAGAAAAACCTTTGAGATAATTTAATTCACTAATCAAAATATTTGTGAGGGTGAGTCGCCTTTCTTGAACTTACAAACTAATATTTGGAGACAAATTCAACCCCAAAATGGTAATTAAAATAAGTGACACAAAATCATACCTAGTAACTCAAATACCTCTTAGGAAAGGATTTTGCGTGCTTATCTAAATTATGGTTATGTGAGGGCATATTAAGTAGTCTACCTCATAACACTACTATATAGTATTTCTATATATAGACATTGAATCCATTTATAGATTGTATCTAAATGTAGATTTGTATAATTCAAGGAATTTTATTCCAATAAAATAGAAATAGATTTTTCACAACAAATTACACTTGATGGGTCTCCTACAATGGGTTTTGTATCACATCTAGGGGATCATCATAATTAGAAAATGTTCAATAATCCTCTACAAGACCATAGTTTAATGAAAATTATAGAAATTAAAATATGGAAATGGAAGTAAAAATATCATCATGGAATTTTGAAACTGATGGTAATGATTTAGAAATAATTATTAGGATCTTGAATGCATAATAAGTGGAGTTTCATCCACATTTTTTTGAAGATGTAACATTATTAATTATTAGGAGAAACAAGTGGTGGTGGTATAATAGTAGGCATAGACATTGGAATAGATGGTGGATTTTGAACATATATATCCACTTCAAATTTTTATTATATTTTTAAACCCAAAATTCTTCTAGGTCACTTATAATTTTTTTAGTGACATTGTAACAAAATTAATTTCTCTATTACAATCGCCAACACAAAACCTAATCACCCATAATTGTGGAGCTACCTACCTAGTGAAGAGAGATGCCCCCTGATCAAAACCAATGGAGTTGTAAATTTTATGTAGAGATTAGGCTAATGATTTATAAATAATAAGTTCTTGCATAATAAATGGAGTTTCATCACATTATTTGAATATGTAACATAATAAATTATTTAATAGGAATTTGACTCATTTTTTAGCCCTCACCCCCCCAATAATACCTTTGAGATAATTTAATTCACCAATTCAAATATATGTGAGGGCGAGTTGCCTTTTTTGAACTTATAAACTAATATTTTGAGATGAATTCAACCCCAAAATGGTAACTAAAATAAGTGACACAAAATCATACCTAGTAACTCAAATACCTCTTAGTAAATAATTTTGTGTGCTTACCTAAATTATGGTTATGTGAGGGCATATTAAACAGTCTACCTTAGAACATTACTATATATATATATATATATATAATTTGAATCCATTTATAGATTGTATCTAAATGTAGATTTGTACAATTTAGGGAATTTTATACCATTAAAATAGCAATAAACTCATTACAACAAATTACACTTGATGGGTCTCCTACCATGGGTTTTAGATCACACCGAGGGGATCATCAGAATTAGAAAATGTTCAATAATCTACTACCAGACCATAGTACAATGAAAATTATAGAAATTCAAATATGTAAATATCAGTAAAATTATCATCATGGAAATTTGGAACCGATGATAATGATTTAGAAATAATTATTAGGCTCTTCAATGCATAATAAGTAGAGTTTCATCCACATCTTTTTGAAGATGTAACATTATTAATTATTAGGAGAAATAAGTGGTGGTGATATAATAGTAGGTATACACATTGGAATAGATGGTGTATTTTAAACATTTATGTCCACTTCAACTTTTTATCATATTTTCAAACCCAAAATTCTTCTTGATCACTTCTAATTTTCTTAGCACTGTTATAACAAAAACAATTTCTCCATTGCCATCACCAAGACAAAACCTGATCACCTGCAACTATGGCACTCTTTATCTAGTGAATATAGATTCCCCTTGATTGAAACCAAGGGATTTGTAATTTTGACGTAGAGTTTGTGCTAATGATTTAGAAATAATAAGCTCTTGCATAATAAGTGGAGTTTCATCCACATTTTTTGAAGATGTAATATAAGCAAATTATCTAATAGATATTTGACTCCTTAATTTTCAACCTCCCAAGAATACCTTCGAGATAATTTAATTCATCAATTAAAATAACTATGAAGGTGAGTCACCTTTCTTGAAATTACAAACTAATATTTGTAGATGAATTTGACTCCAAAATGGTAATTAAAATAAGTGACACAAAATCATACCTAGTAACTCAAAGACCTCTTGGGAAAGGATTTTGTGTGTTTATCTAAATAATATGGTTATGTGAGGGCATATTAAGAAATCTACCTTAGAACACTACTATATAGTATTTCTATATATATATACTTTGAATCCATTTATAGATTATATCTAAATTTAGATTTGTATAATTTAGGGAATTTTATTCTAATAAAATAACAATAGACTCGTCACAACAAATTACACTTGATGGGTTTCCTACCATGGGTTTTGGATCACATCTAGAGGATCATCAAAATTAGAAAATGTTCAATAATTCACTACAAGACCATAGTACAATGAAAATTATAAAAATTAAAATATGGAAATAGAAGTAAAATTATCACCATGGAACTTTGGAACTGATGTTAATGATTTAGAAATTATTATTAGGCTCTTAAATGCATAATAAGTGAAGTTTCATCCACATTTTTTTGAAGATGTAACATTATTAATTATTAGGAAAAATAAGTGGTGGTGGTATAATAGTGTGCCTACACATTGGAATAGATGGTGTCTTTCAAACATATATGTGCACTTTAAATTTTTATCATATTTCTAAATCCAAAATTCTTCTTGGTCAATTTTAATTTTTTTAGCACCATTGTAACAAAAGTAATTTATCCATTGCAATCACCAAGATAAAACCTAATCACCCAAAATTGTGACGATCCTTATCTAGTGAATACATATACCCCCTAATTAAAACTAAGGGAGTTGTAATTTTGACATAGTGATTGTGCTAAGAGGATATCTTTTCACATGAAGAATTCAAGCCATCATAGACTAAAGCATTGCATGGTGATTCAAATCCTGATAAGTTTGAACACACAATTATTTTTAAGATGAACTTATTTTGACATCAATGTCATGGTTTTGGAGTAAGTAGTAGGTTTAATTGTTTATTTACACTCTTTCGCTTCACATAACTCCTCTTACCCCCCAAACACATATGATTTATATTAGTTATTAAATAAATATAAATGACATATTATAATATATATCATAATATTTACATATGTTAAACTAATTAATTATGTATTAATATTATATATAAATTATATATTTTTAAAATATATTTTAATATTAATCAATATTATTATATCATATAATATATATGTTAATATAGGTTATAAATCAATATTATATATTATATATTTCAGTATAGTATATTTAAATATAATATTCTATATATTTTTAATAGTACAAATATAATATTATATTTTAAATAAAATTAAATGAATTTTTATGCATTTAATGTAATGTATAATGCCACATAACATGAATATGGGATTTAACATTACGGGGTCAAAAATACGATCACCAATATGGATTTAAAACTCTGTGGTGCTTCATCTTGTGCACAATAGATTACTTTGAAGAAAAAATCCATCAAACATTAATAATGTTTGGTAGGAAATGGGAATTAAATTAAAACAATCATGTATCAACAAGGTTAAATCACATATTCCTTCTCCATCACAAAAGGTGTCTTTTATTAATGGAAGTAAATGATCCATGCATCATTATCAATTGGATATGTAGTGAAGTGATTTGAAAATCATCATTTATAGGGCCAAATCATATAAATGTAAAATCAATTAAATTTAAATAGGAAATTGTAAGCCAAGAAACTTTACTCTTGAAAAAAAAAATTCAATACAAGAATCATGAAAACTTCATTTATAAAGATTATAGAAATTATAATATATCTTTATATTGATTATGGTATAGAAATAATATTAATTGTTAACAAAATTAAATTATTTCTATGCCTTTAACATATTTTATAATGCCACATAACATCAGAAAATGGGTAAATGTGATTACATGTATAGAATTGAAAAATTGCGGTGCTTCACCATGTGCACAATAGATGAGGTGGACTACTTCAAAGAGCAAATCTATCAAACATTATTATGTTTAGGAGGAATTAAATTAAAAGTTTTAATCACATATTATGAAGTTGAAATCATGTCACAAGAATTAAATTTGATGTTACAGATGACACTTGGCATGGGATAGTTAGTAGTAAAGCAGATGTACAATTAGTTAATTTTAAGTAATGTGAATTAGTAATTTTTAGTAGCCTTTCAAACTTGGTTATAAAACATCTATGAACTGTTAGATTACATAAAAAATATACAAAATAATTGAGTATGTTCTAATTTACAAAATGAGCATTAAATTTTAGTTAATCATTAGGTCTTTTGAGATGCAATTCAAATTAGTGATACGTAGTTCTTCTATTGAACAAATTCAAATTAAGATAAATCACCAATGGATATCTATCCTAGTGATTTTATTTCTCCACTCAAATCCTTTAATTTATTTATATATTTTATAAGACTAGAATGATAATTTGATTACTAACTTCAATTTTAAAGTCTGATTATGAGATGTGTTTCTTGGTATTTCTGACTGTAGGTGCTTTAAAGTGAGCTAGAGAATGTGTTCATCAATTTCTATGGACAAGACTGGTTGGCATTTTTGACTCATGTATATCACGGCCTTATTCATGGTTTTTTTGTAGTGCATAGTTACTAAGATTCATGTATTTGATGCACCTATTTACAAAAGTAAGAATAAAAACAAATTATAACTAGTCATTGTAATAGACTAGGAGTAGTGACAATTAGTGAACTTTTTCATTCTACAACCTTAGTAGGTATACCTCACAGATGTGATTGGACACTTTGTATGTGCCCTTGTGGCCTTCCATATTTTGTTATCCATTTATGAGGATGTGATGTTATATGTTATTTGGAGTGGAAAATTACCTCTGGTCTGCTATTTATTTTATTATGCTTCTATAGTTTTGGTCTTTACTGGCATAAGAGACTATAGTTCATGACTTATGCTCTTTTATGGTCTATGATGCTTTGGGATCTAATCTATTTTATGAAATTATAGGTTAATGTTTCAAGTCTCTCAACACATTGCCTTAGATTAGATTTACTTTCCATGTTATTTGTTTTCCTTTATTCTATCCCTTTTCACCCCCAAAATTGAATGAAGAGCCAACTTTTAAAATCTTAGAGGTTGCTTTACAGACTGCATTTGGTCCAACATCTATAAATCTTCCACTAGAGGTTGTTTAACCTTGAAGCTACCTGTAATTTTTGTAATATAATGTTAGAAATTCTTTATTTCATATAATATGAATTTGTTATTTCCAACTATAATTTTGTATCCAATCATATTTATTTGTTTTCAAATAGTTTTTTTAATTAAAATACTCATAATTTTTTTGAGCAACATGTATTGCACAAAGTTTTAAAGAATGTAGAACTGAAAATTAGGCAAAATAATCCTATAATTTTTTAGTAGCATGCCCTCAAAAATAATTAGCAATCCCCCAGCACAGGACCCCTACCTTACATAGATGAATTTGATTAAATGGTAAAATGTGAAATTGATAGATGGAAATCTTAATATATAGAGATGTAGTTCCTATAATATGATGATGTCTAATTATTAGTGGTTAGTTTGAGAGATAAAATATAAAAAAATAAAAATATATCATTATTCAGTAATCAAAAAATCAATGTTTCATTTATAATGTGGTTCAAACAATTTTCAATCCACTATTGCCACCATTCATTGACGAGAAAGAATTTTTGGGACTAATGGTGGATGGTTATGAACAATGAGGTTCCTTCATATTTTATGAGGAAAATTTAAAGAAATTTTAATAACTTGATTGAAATTCTTTATTAATTTTATTATTAAGAGTTTTTAAGACCAATAAAAAGGCTTTTGATAGGATAGGTTGGGTGCATATCATGTGCTTAATCAACATGTGAGAATATCTACCAAATAACCACTTTAGCCTGAGATAATCCCCTCTACAATGAAAGATGTTGTGGATATTGATAGTTCACATTCACTTAATGCATTTACTGACATCTTTTTGTAACAAACAAGCCAATTTTCCCATACTGATGTTTATGAGAGTGGACATGGATATGGTCTAACTAACACTGCTACTTGACCACACTAATGCAGATCTTGTAGTGTTCTATTCACTGGAACTTAAATTAGATGAGAATAAGGATTTAATGTAAACCAATTATGGTGTTGTATGCTCTATGCAATGGAATAGATGGTGTCTTTGGAATATATATGTCCACTTCAATTTTTTGTCCAATTTTTAAACCCAAAATTCCTCTTGGTTGTTTTTATTTTTATTAGTGTTATTGTAATAAAGCAATTTATCCATTGTAATCACCAAAACAAAATGTGATCTGCCATAGTTGAGCTTATTATCTAATGAATATAGATTCGCCCTAATCAAAACCAAGGGATTTTCAATTTTGGTATAGATTTTACATGTGAAGATGATCTTTCTTTACACATATAATAGAAGCCATTATAGACTAATTCATTGTATGGTGATTCATATCCTGATCGATTTGTGCCCATAATTATCTTTAAAGATGAAATTAATTAGTATTTTGACATTGTCAAGGATTTGGAATTACTAGGTTTAACTATCAATTATAATTTTACACTCTTTCTCTTTACATAACCCCTCTTACCAATAATATTAAAATATATTATATATTATACCTGAATATATAATAATAATTTGATTTATAAACTATATTAACATATATATATATTATATAATAATAATATTAAAATATATTATATAATATATAATATTTTAATATTATATTACATTATATAATATATATTTTTAGTATATATTTTAAATAAATATTATATATATTTTAATATAATATATAAATATCATTTTAATTTATCAAATATATCAATCACCTTGAATTCGACTTGACTACTCCCGAGGTGCATTTGCATTCAAAAATATGTGGGAGTCCCCAATGAATTTGAAATTCAAATTTACTTTGAAAAATATAGTATGTATAATTTTCACACATTTTTAAGAGAAACAAAAACCACCAAACAAGTCTGACCAGATATATTCTTAGTTTTTGTTAACATCCACTATAGAGCAATGATAGATCAGAACAGAGCAAGTTGTAGAGCGTCTGAAGCATTGACCATATTTTATAATATCATTTATATAGATCCTTATTTTTAGGTATTTTATCTTAATAGTGTTTAATATATTTTTTTACTCTATCTAAAATGTGTAGAAATCCTTATTTTTAGGTATTTAATCTTAATAGTGTTCAATATATTTTTTTACTCTATCTAAAATATGTGATTTATTTGTGTTGACGTGGCCCTTTTATTCATTGTTTAACACCTTAATATGTTATGAAATAACTAAGATTCAGATAGTCTACCTAGATTATTTTAATAATTTTTTCCCTACTTGAGTGTGCCCAACTATGATGTCAACGAGCCTTCTGCTGAAGGAGCATGCACATGACTATTGTTTAGGGAAATAGGGTTTTCAAATTGTAACACTAAAATTTTATAAAATAATATAATAAATATAATTCTAAATGCCTTGCTTATATATACTTAAATCAATTTTTAATAATAAATAATACAATATTTAAGAATGTGTGTCAAGCCTAGGGAGGCCTTCGGTTGGCATAGGTAGCAGTGAGTCATGTTATAAAGCCCATTTCAAAAGGAAAAGAAGTCAAAGGAGTCAAGTGGGTGTATAAGACAAAAATGGGTAGATTCCACCAATTATAATTCAATATGGGTAGACTCCTTATTTGGTTTAAATTCTATGGAAAATAGTCATATAATAATCCCTTTGCACCTTTTTTGATCATCTTCATCATCTGTTGAAAAATAACCAATTACATAGATTTAGCCAATAAACCATGTAGTTCAAATGTCCTTCCTTCTAAATGAATGAGCATGAATAGTTACTCAAAATTCATCTCAATTGTGCATAAAGTGGTGAGCCATTACAATTAAAAAAAATGTTAGTCCCATCCATGATAATAGAAAACATAAGATAATATAATAGGTAGTCTCGCATAGCTTTATGTTATGGAATTTACCAAAAAATTTGACTATACCCCCACCTATAATTAGGAATTAAATTATGGAGATGGGTAAATGAAATAGTCCAATCGAGTATCCAACTTACTATTGATGAATTTGTGTGTACTTCAAGAATAAATAAATATAATCGACTTCTATATCTTGAGGAAACCTACCAACTTAATATTTGGAGGAGTATTAATACCTAAAAGTTCATGATAGGAAATAGTAGGTTGAGAATATTCAGATTCATCCTTAGGTCCTTCTAGACTATTAATGCATCCCTATTTCAAGGATGTAATGTGAACAATCAAATAACATTTCTCTAATTATAGGGACAACAGGAATATGGTAGTGACACTTTAGGGCTTCACTCAATTTTGTTGGAGAAATAACTTACCACCTTCTAGTTTGCAAGTAGACCCTGCTGTAGGGACAATAAGAATATGGTAGTGACACAATCTACTTGAATTTTCTATGATGTAATTTTTTTATATTTTCCAATATAAGCCCAAAATATTAAACAAATAAATGGATATACACAAAGATCATGAATCTAAAGTGATTCATGTTTAAAAAGTTCAAAAGGAGGGAGTAAGGTAGGATAGAGAAGAAAGTTCCCTTGCCATAACAAAGACCAATAGATCTTCTTTGATTTCTATTAGCAACCCAAATAACACCTAATTGAAATTAGACTGCTTAGATCTGATTCATAAATGGACATTGGAATGATCTAAGGCTATTGGATACCTGTACCTAGACCAAACCTCTAGTTGTGAGGCTAGTTCCTCTGAATATGTGAATTTAGGATCAATTACTAAACCTATTAGATGTTGGGATGAAAAGAGTAAGCAATAAATTGAAATGATTCTTCAAACATAGTAACATCCTATGAACATTGAAAATATGCACGACCTTATTACTTCAATGTCTTGACCATCAACATATTTTCTGAGTCCCTTAAGCACTTATATGTGAAGATTTCATGGAATTTAATATTCATATAAGTATTTCTCCTTGAAGTATCCTCCATATTGCCCAACTTAATGTGTTATTACTAAATTAACTTGCAGAAAATAAACTGTTAGCCATCTAAAAGTGTGAGAATAAACACAAGAGAACACTACAGACAAACTCTTGAATTCTTTGGATCCTTTTATTAATTTTGGTAACAAATATTTTATAGTTACAAATGAGGGGGAAAATATTGGAGGTTTGTCAATGCTGTTTCTAAGGTGACCAAGGATGTTGATGAGGTGTCATGTGTGCTAGAATGATAATGACAAAGTGTGCTTTAACGAGACTCAATATTCCTGCATGGTTCTTCAGTGTTTGACTAAGGGAGGAATTTTATGGATGATGTTTTTGGTATGGACATATTTAATATAACCAATAGGGTTTCAATGGTTCTTAGAATTAGTATGGAAGTGAGTGGACTTCATCTGGTTGATCATTGTTTTTATCTAGACATTTTGGTCTAGTGATAGGAAATATGAGTAGGCAGTTTGCTAATGTCACCATTTCCATGTATGGATGAGTCTAAGAGAGTTGGTCATATGTTTTTTATCACATTAGTCCCTATTTTGAATTGAAATATTCAAATTTACAAAGGTAAAAATAAGTTCTCTATATTTCATCCATAAATTTTGATTCAGGGCAAATTTCTTGATGGAGTAAAAAATAAAGTTATAGAGGACTCCATGGTGCTTCTAATGAAACGTAGTTAGATGATTTGAATTTTTTTACATTAAAATATATTAAGCTCCAAATTTCATTGTGTGTTTAACTATTTTCTACAAGTTAACCTAGAAGGATATTTGATCTTGGTTTGATGTTGTTTAGATGTCTCATGATGAATTAGCTATTGGAAGGTGATCTAGACTCCATGATGATGATCTATGTGGAATTTAGAGGTGGGAATAATATATATTTAGTATGAAAAAAGATTAATAATTTTAATGTGTATTCATTCATAGTTTTCCTATGTACAAGGACTCTATTGGAGTTAAATGAGCATACATAGAGGTGAGAAAATGTGACTATGATCATTTGATGTCAAAATAGTGATCTTGCAAATTGAGGATGAGAAAAGAGTTATAGGTTCATCTAAAAGGATGGTTAGGATTCATTTCATGTGAACAAAAGATTAATAATGTCTAAGTGAGCTTGGTGGTTAATCTAAGAGGTAGATCAATGTGTGGACTATGTGTATGGCCATTTGGTCATGTTGTTGATGTGGTGATGAAGTTGTTGTTTAGGATTGAAGAGTGATCCAAAAGGTGTATTTGGGTGCATTGAGTGTGCAGAGTTGAGGATCAGGGTTAGTTTTGATATTTAATGTGCCCTAATTTATATTTGTGTGTTGGTTCAAGTATATAATGTGCTTTGGCCAATAGGGTGTGTTGGGTGATAGAGTTGTTTCTAAAGGTGAATAGTGATAGTCATAGTTCCATCATCAGGTATTGAAGACATAAATTCAAAGGTGTATTTGTTCATAGGTTTTTTTGTGGTTTCTCAACATCTAAGGTGGTTGTTTCCTCCTTGCAAGGTAAAACATGCTAAAAGTCTAGTTATTATGGTTGCTCAACTAGACAGGTGTAGTAGCACCTTGTGGGATTGTAGTCTCACTACATATGGGATGGTAGTTCCTTGATTAGTTTTAAGTAGTCTAAATTAGTTTTTTTTATTATAGGATAGTAGTCCAATTGTAGGTTCTAGTGGGTTTTATTCTCCAAAATAGTTTCCCATGTATAACTAGATTTATGTGTTTAATCTTATATTATCTCTCTTGTTCATTGTTATGAATGATGTGTATTATTCATGAATTATTGTGATATTTAATTAAGAGTTTGAAAGAGTTTGGAAATTGAATTTGGATTATTTGGGCTTACTAATTCACCCTTACTCTCAGTGATTGTACCTCTAACAATTGGTATCAGAGTGGGTTCTTTGGAGGAAGCTAAATAGCTTGAAGGAGATTCTGAATAGGTACAAAGATGGATAAATATTTAAATAAAGAGAATCAATATTGGAAGGCTATGATCAAGGAAATTTACTATTAGATATGTATTTTGAAGAAAGATGCCAAGAAGGATAAGAAAGTTATCAATGATCTCAAGGTTCAGTTAGAAGATGCTAGGAAATGTTTGTATTCAAAAGAGAAGGACATCATGTTTTAAAAATAAAATTTCCACATGGAATATTTATATTAATGTAATTCTCTTGGGTGGGTCCCTCTCATTTTTGATGGTTTTGGGAGTGTTATGCATCATTCTCACAAGCAATCAAAGCTGGCATCAGGGTTCTTGCCAAATAAAAAGGTGCCACAATTACATAAAATCCCTTGTAAGGACCTTTGAAATAAACATGAAAGGTATTACAATGCCATTAAACATATCTCCTAGGAGATACCTTGAAATAAAATTCCAACCATGTGTATGTTCAAGGTATCTCCTAGGAAATATCTCGAAAGAAAATTTCAATAGTGTGCATCAGGGTTCTTGCCAAATAAAAGTTACCATGATTATATAAAATCACTTTCAAGGAGATTTTAAATAAACATGGAAGGTATTAAAAAGCACTTAGAGGTATCTCCTAGTAGATACCTTTAAAAAAAATTCCAATCATGTGCATGTTCAAGGTATCTCCTAGGAGATACCTTGAAAGAAAATTCTAATCTTGTGCATCATGGTTCTTGTCAAATAAAAGGTGTCATGGTTACATAAAATAATTTGAAATTACCTTAGAAATAAACAAGGAAGGTATTCCAATTCCTTTTGAGGTATCTCCTAGGAGATACCTTGAAATAAAATTCCAATCGTATGCATGTTCAAGGTATCTCTTAGGAGATATCTCGAAAGAAAATTCCAATAGTGTGCATCAGGGTTCTTGTCAAATAATAAGTTATCATGGTTATATAAAATCCTTTACAAAGGAATTTGAAATCAACATATAATGTATTCTAAGTCCCTTATTTTTTTACCACAGAGCTACCTTGAAATAAAATTCCAATCATGTGCATATTCAAGGTATCTCCTAAGAGTTACCTCTAAAGAAAATTCCATTCATGTGCATTAGGGTTCTTGCCTAATAAAAAGGTACCGCAATTATATCAAATCCTTTGAAAGAACATTTATAATCAACATGTAAGTATTCTAAGGTCCTTTTAAGGAGATAACTTGAAATAAAATTCCAAATCGTGTGCATTTTCAAGGTGTCTCCTAAGAGATATCTTGAAAGAAAATTCCAATAGTGTGCATCACAATTCTTTCCAAATAAAAAGTTATCATGGTTATATCAAATAATTTTAAAGGAAATTCTCAAGAAACATGGAAGGTATCCCAAGTCCATTTGAGATATATTCTAGGAGATACCTTGAAATATAATTCCAATCATGTGCATGTTTAAGGTATCTCCCAGGAGATACCTCAAAAGAAAATTTGAATGGTGTGCATCAGGGTTCTTTCCAAATAAAAAGGTGTCATGGTTATATAAAATCCTTTACAAGGACCTTTGAAATTAACCTAGAATGTATTCTAAGACCCTTTGAGGTATTTCCTATGATATACCTTTGAAAGAACTCAAGCATGCTCATTTCCAAAAAAAATTCCATTGAACCTGCAATAGAGAAACACAAGCAACAATTCATAAAAAATTTGGAAGGGGTAAGTCCATGATATTATAAAAAAAATTCCATTAATCGAAATGATATTTTGGAACAATATACAACCAAAACAGACATGGATGATCTCCAAATTGGAAAATGTCACTTGGTAGTGCACGAGATTGGTTCTTGAAGATAATAGGAAATATTAAAGTTAGGGCTCAAGAACATATAAAATATTTCACCAAGTGAAATAGGAATGATTCTTAAGGATGAAAAATACTTAAGTCACACATATTTAAGCACCAATGTACAAAAAGATAGACAATTAGAAATGAGGATCCAATACTGAATGAGAATACAGGGGCACAAAGGCCTAGGTCCATTGGGAAATAATATAGTTGGATGCCATGAATTTTAGTATTTTAAACATGATAAAATGATTGTGGCACAAAAAAATTATGATGAAAATAATGTCTCAAGGAAATTATCTCAGGTGAATTATCTCGTAGGCTAAAGTGGTGATGACAAAATCCCAAAGGATCTATGCAAAAAAGGCCAAAGGGCACTTTTAAAAGGTTTAAAGGGCACTTTCAAAAAAGGTCTAAAGAGAAATTTTAAAAGGTCTGCAGGAAACTTTCAAATTCTAAAGGGCACTTTCAAAAGTTCCAAAGGGCATTTATCATTGGGGAAAGGGCTCGGGTCATTGTTTTGGCAAAATTGCATTGGCAAGATTATTTTTCGAGAATTGCTTGGATATTTTTACGTAGGATAAAATATCTAATGACAAAAGTCCAAAGGGAAATTTCAAAAGGTCAAAGTGCCTAGGACAAAAGGCTAAAGGGTCTTTCAAGTAATTTCAAAAATCTTGAAGGATACTTTCAAGAAGACCAAAGATTACTTTCAAAAAAATTATTGTGGGGAAAATGTATTGGGTAATTTGTTGTGGGAAAGATGCCACCGATAAAATGTTTGAAAAAATTATAGAATTGTATAAGTCCTGAAGGAATTCCAAATCAAAAGCCCAAAAATATCCCAAAAAAGATAAATTCTAAAATATAAAACTGAATAGTTAAAACCCAACAGTTGGAAATATAATAAAAGGACTTTGGTTTTAGATTAAGATTAGACCACATGAATATTAAAAAGGATGAAGGGGGTCTCAGACATAAAAGTGACTAAGCATGGATCATTAGACTAAGGTTTGTTCATGTTAATAAACATGACTAAGCCTTAGCAAAAAAAGTTGAAGTAAGTCTATGGCCTATTTATATTTGTATCTATGTAAATTCCAAATAAAGGCTCCCACTGAATTTTAATTTGTGCCTACAAAAAATTAGTTTAAGTTATTTGCTTTACTTCAATTTATTTGATCTACATTTTTAAATGTGCAAGCACTAATACACACATAGAAAACTACACCAATGAAATCACTAGTACACATTTAGAAATATAAATCAACTTGAACTCAATTATCTTAATCAACATGTTTACCAATCTTTCAATAGTTGTTGCACATCTATAGATTATCATATCGATAAAAAAAATGAAGATTTTACTCATAGCTACTACACTTTAAAGATAATTGAAATACAAAACCATGTAAATAAAAACTAATTGCACAATAATTGGAAATAAATACTCAAACACTTCTCTAACAATCCAAATTGATGTTGCTCTTGTATTAAAAAATCTTTGAAAAAAATATTAGTTGGGTTACAACTATATATATAGACTTGGGGAAGGGGTCACCTCATCCTCCCAGTTCATGCAAAGTGATTGCATAAAGTACTTAAACATGTAGTTCTAACTGTGGTCTAAAACTATATAAGAGATAACCTGTAGTTATCATATAAGAGACAACCTACAGTTATCAATTAAATAAATTTAATTTTCAAAACTATGAAATGTGTGCATGTGTAAAAAATATAAAGTCAATTTTACAATATAAAGGCTCAAACTATAAATATATCTATTTTTACAAAATTGTACATGCACAAAATCTTAGCCTCAAGGCTGCATCATATGAATAACTACATGTACTTTGGTTAGCATGGCATGTGAGGTGGTAGCAACAGAATTTGTGAATATTTAAACCTTATGAGCTTGTTTCTTCTTAGCCTCTTTATCTTGATATACTTTATGTAATATTGTCAAAAAATATTCAAATCCATCAGTGGTAGTCGATGAATCCTATTGGGATGGGCAAGGAGTCTTTCATGTTCTCCCTTGGTCAACTAAAAGTTATCATTCAATATATCAACTTTAGTGACCTTTTTCCTTACAGAACATAACTCTGAATATATCTTCTCAAACGTTAAGTCCTAGAGACTTAATTTGAATTTATTTACTACTTCTTTTACAAGCTGCTCAAAATTGATCTTATTGATCAATTTTCTTGTCTAGTTTTTTACCTTGGATAATTCAAATCATGCAAGATCTAGAGAAGTTATACCTCATGAACTTGGTACTTAGGGATCAAGGCCCTAACTAACTGTAACCATTCCTTTCCCTCTTCCTACCTTATGATTACCAAATTTAAGGTATTATATGCCTTTGATGTCATCATTAAATGTAGATGACTATATAACTTTATACCTATGTATTCCATAAACATTTTCAATTTGGCATTATCTTGTATTAAATTATTGTAAAACTGATTGGTGTTATTCACATGGGGGGGGGAGCATTTTTTCCTTCATAAAATCCATTGTTTCTAATGAATTATAGAATCTAAATGCTACCTCTTGGACTGCTATTTCTATACCCATATGAATGTGAATGGTTTTCCCCTTCTCCTTTAATTTCTCAACTTGGGTCTCTTTCTCCTATCAATCCACATCTATGCCCTTATGGATAGAAACAATGACATCCTTATGAGTTTGGGTGAGGTATACTAGATTTTCAATGTATGAGGACTCTCCTTGTTGTCTATTCTACCTCTTAGTGAGGGAGATCACTTCATGCCTTTCTTCAAGGATGATTTTGGTACCTTTATCATCCTTCACCTTGATTTTTCTCATCCTTTGTATATGCCCAGATGGTGTATCAAATAGAATGGAAATAGAGGGAAGATCAGTGATATTGAAGCTAGTCATTTGAGGTGACTTGCTTCTTAAATCCATGGCCCATAGAGGGATGTCTAATTGTGATGCATCAAAATTTGTAGCCATAACCTCTACCTTAGTCTCTTATTGATCTGGATATTTCTTCTAGGCCTTGATAAGGACATCAGGTAGGGAAGGCTAGATGATTTTGGACCAATCCACTCTTCCAAATTGAGGGAGTGGATGGATTGTAATTAATTATGGTTTGGCATTCCTTCCCCTAATGGAACTTGTCAAGGTGGTATCTTTAGATGAGTTGGCAGAAGGGATGGGAACATAAATCTATGTGAATTGGACATGGAGTTGTGAGGTGGCTAATGAAATCTACACCTTCCTATACACCTTTTTATTTAAGGCTATAATAGTGGGAGTGCCATTAAGGATATAGGGGATTGGAATGGTGAGTGGAATGGAGGTCGTAATGGAAGTGTGGATTGGATAAATTTTATTAGTATTGATTAATGTGGAAGTAAGTACTTCTACCCTAGGTGATCCCAACATAGAAGAAATTGAAACGTTGCCAAAAATGGGTATAAAAGATAAAGGAAAACTTACAAAAGGATGAGTGTCTAGAGAAGTTGGTGTTATGGGTCTTATCTAGAGGCTGATGGCCTTAGCTAATTGCAACTTTGCTTCCTCATCAAAATCATCCTTAATGTCCTTGATTATCACCCTCTCTTCTTGTTGTAATGTAGTAGGCAATCCTTATGATGTTTGTAGTTTAGGACTACCTGTAGGAGTCCTTGGCTTCCTCATATAAACCAGTGGGGTCCTTAGTTATGTGGAGGGGCCTTGTGATGTTTATGTTATTGCTTATGATGTTGTTATCTCAATAGATGAAGCAATCTATTCATGGGGAATAGTAGTAGATACTTGAATGGTGCTCATAGATAGATATTCTTGTGTTTTCTCTTCCTCATTAGAATCTAAATTGATGGGATCCCCTAGATGTACTCCCCTATTCATTCTTGGGTCAATCAACCTAGATATTTTTTAATGGATTTCAGCATCAATTTCAAAGGGAGTCCTTAGGAGGAGGAATCTACTTGGTGTTTGGATCACTCCTCAGACTATCCTCTCCAAAAGTTAAAATTCTCCCATTCCTTATATAGAGCCTTCCTACTATCTAATTCTCTAGTAGTAACTATGGGGTCATCTTAGATCATTCAAAAATGATCTTCCTTTAATCCAATGAACCTATCTCTCTCCAAAACATCCTTATTAGAATTTGAATTAAGAAATAAACAGTCATATGGATAGGGATCATGACCTTAAGGGATTTTGAACTACTATGTGTACTTTTGAATCTTCCCATGTGGATCCTAATCTCTATGTGGAAGCATGGGAAAAGGATAACTCTTTCACTTTACACCCACCTCTGTAAAATGATTCCTCATGGTATCAACCATTATGCCAATTGTTACAAAGTGGCCAAAATATAAATATTTATTTTACTTTGATAGGTCCTCTTCAATAATCCACCATAGCTGAAAGGTGATTTCTTAATCAACTATCTTATCTGGTATAAACTTTAGAAGACACAAAAGATTAACTTTATTCCCCTAAATCATGATTACTATGAAATTTAGGTAGAGGAAATAATCCCCTTTTCCAACCAAGTTATTTTTAATATTTGTCATGATCTTGGGCATGGTTAAGCCATGAATGGATTTCCAAATTTGTGGATAGACATATTTATATATCCTAACCATATGCTTGGTATAGGTGTATATATGCATAACATCATAATGGTCATAGATTCTATTCTTCTCACAGTCTATGGCTGGAGTCCAAAATTCTCCAAGGTCTATGTAACAGGTTCCTATGACTACATCAAGTAAATAAGACATCATATAAAAACTACTATAAGGCATGTGATGATTATCATTGTTGATTGTCTACTCTCTAAGGTTGAAGCTGATTATCTCACCTGGGTGTACGTAACATCATGGGTGAGCATCATATGCAATAATGATAACTAGTCTAAATTGATAAAATAAATACTTGACATATAGTATATTTGATTGAGGAGTGCCATGCCAATGTGTATGCTCATTCTCAATTTATCAATAGGAATCACTCCCTTTGGTTTCTTCCCATTCCATGTAATGGTTTGGTTTAATAACAACCATGAAGAGAGTGCCATCTTGATTGAGCTTTCTACATTGAAGTGTACTAATGTATGTTTATTGAAATAAGCATTTGGTATGCATAAAGATAAATAAATTTGGAAGTTATTTCATGAGATACACGTAATAACTATGTTTTTTTTGGAGTGATGAAGGAAAGTATCATGTGATATCCTTCTTGAGAAAAACAAATCTCGTAAAAGGTTGATGCATGGCATTACTTCTAGTTTAGTAGAAGAAAAATGTAACCTTTGGCATTTAAAATCTAGTATTTCCTTGATGAATTATCTATATATGAGTGTCATATTATTTCATAATGAATTTACATCCACTAAATCAACAATGTCCCATAATTTTGAAAAGTTCTTGTACATGTCCTTAAATATGGTGGTGTCAAACACTGTGTCCATGAACTTTGTAGAATATTTAATTGAATAAGGGGATGGTGTATTTTACCCTCTAAATGTACTTGATTAAGATGCCATTATAATGTATATGCCCTGTGTTACTTGTAGTGTTCCTCTATGTGCTATGTTTGTTGTCCAATCAATTCAGCTCTAGCTTGGTCGATGTTTTACTCGTAATTCTCTTAGTAGATGGTAGCTATTGTTATTTGATACATAGGATGGTAGGATAATTCAGATGCAATTTTTTTGAAATAAATAAAATTTTTCCCAAAATAATAGCCCATAGATAAAAGTCCCAAAGACAAAGATAAATTTCTTTCAGGGAAAGTGGCAAAAAACAAAAGGCTTGATGAAATAATTTTTGAGGCAAATGGCCGATAAATGCAATAATCAAGGATTTTTTATTAAGATTAGGTGCCCATAAATTCTAAAGGTGACAAACAAGCTTGAGGAGTGTCTCATAAGATATTTTCGATTATACTTATAGGGGATCATGCAATATGGAGTGCCTAAACATTAAATACAAAGGGAGTGGGGTAGATAACTATCTATTAGTAGACAATTTAAAGTTAAGGAAGGCTAAGTTAAAAAGAAATGGCATGTAATGACAACAACTTGTGCAAGTGGCACGTTTTTATTATAAAATATCAAAAATGAAAGGGGAAATAAACAACAAAGAAAGGGAAGCATGCAAACAAAAGGGATATTAACTAACTATGTATCCCCAACAATATACAATGAAGGACATTGTATTAATTCATGGATACCTTGAAGGTATCTCCTAAGAGATACATTTATGTATAAAGGAACCATTTAAGGTATTAAAAGGCCCTCCAAATTATCTCATAAGAGATATCTTGAAATTCAATTCTAATTATGTGTATTTTCAAGGTATCTAATAGGATACCCTTTAATAGTGCTACAAATGCATGTTTGAAAGTCTCTCCTACGAGATACCTTATACCTTAAAAACATTAACTAGGGTATACTCAAAGGTAATATAAATCCCTTCAAGGTATCTCTTTAGAGATACTTTGAAATAAAATTCCAATTATATGCATGTTGAAGGAATGTTAGCAAATTTTCTTGGAAATTTGCCATAACATGGAAATTACAGGTATAGCTTGCATAGTAGGAAGTGAAAAAGAATCATAATAACATGAGTGAATTTACACAATCTTCAATTTTACACAATGTATAAAATATAAATATAAAATAACATGGATTTAATAATTCTAGATCATAAACAACATAATACAAGATAAAACAAGCTAAAACAAAATAGAGTAAACAATGTACACTATGCATAAGTAAAAGAATTTTAGGAAAGTAATAATATAGATAGTCTATTAATATATATCACTCATCAAAAAATATTACATTATAATCTTTCTATCATACAAAAATAAAATATTCATGGCATTTTTATATCTATCTATTGGCTAATAAGGCTGAAGACATCCAAAATATCATATAGATGATAAAATGATACCCTGCACACATGTTCCCATAAATTATACACTTAACATTTTATGAGGCCCTAATTTACATACAAAACTTTCTCAAACTTAGACTATTGTTTCATCCCAAGATAAAACATGAGGCCCTACTCTACATCCAACACTTTCTTGGCTAACTAGGTTGTGGCTGCCCAGATTGTGCCTTTATATCCAACTTTCTCTTCTACAAAATTAGTTGGAGATCTATGGTGGAATGAATTTAGGTTCATATATGATATGAAAAATAGATGGTTCAACCTATGATATTTCATGCTTGAGCATTTTATAATTATCAAGTACTTCCCACACCATGGTAAGCAAAATGCATAGTGGAATCTGAATGACCATCAAATTGTGCACATCTACTTGTTCTATGATGATAAGGAAGTCTTTGGAATTTGATAGCTTAAGATGGATATCTGACATAATATCATTCAACCTATTTGTAGTCATTTGGGCTTGAATTACTATAAATGTTTTACTCATTGTCTCATTCTACTAGACTTGGAGCTTTTTCATCACGATATCCCTAACTTCTAAAAATTGTTGAAATGCACAATTTAGTGTTTCCCTGGCAGCCATTAAATCATTAAATATAACTTTAGATTTATCCACCATTTTTAACTTTGGTTTATAATAATCCAAGGATTTGTCAAGGTTTTGCCTCTAATCAAGCATTCTTTGCATAATCTGCTTAGTCTAATGCGTAGTAGTATCCAAAATATATACATATTCCTCTATAAGTTTGCAAATGCCTTCCATATCAGTGTAGATATCCTACCCTTGGGTTTGTATTTTATATACACTCACCCAATCCTTTGTTAGATGAGTTAGTAATACAGTGAGTTATTTTTCCTTAGACATTACTTGATCACCAAGGACTTGCACAACTAGAACATGACAAGAGGCATTGATGAGCTGACTATCCTCAACAATTTGATTTTGTGCTTCTACTTTCTCCTCATGTAGCTAAAAATAATATGTTCCAAGTCCAAAGCCTTTTGTGTAATATATTTTTGGAATGCATCTATTCCTTCAATTTCCTTAGACAATGGCAGGTGTAAAACATCTAAATACATCTCCATGGGAGAGGAAGCAAGCATGGTGGATCTCATTCAGGAAATGGTATCTAGGTATCCCTCCATTACATATACATCATCTATTTTTATATGATATTTTGAGTGCCCTAAAAATTTATATTTGATAACCATGACAAGTGTATCCTTGTGGGAACTATTTTTTATGGTTGTCTCTCTAAAATATCCCAAACATAAGTATGGTGGTTGAAGGCCTCGCTTAATGATGACTACATTTTTTGAACATCCATGGCTATACCGATCTCCCTTCCTCTGGTAGATCTATAAACTATACAAATGATGAACAAGCTTCTAGATCTTTTTGGAAAAATTCTACCACAAGTTCACATTAAGCTTCTTTATGACCTATAGTATCCATAATAATACAAGGAAAGGGTTGTATAATGTCAACCAAATAGTCACTGCTTAACTTATTACACACTTGGCAAGTGTGCACTACCTTCTATAAAAATAATTTTTTTTCCTCCTCTTTATCATAGACCTTTTGACTGATGTCTTTGATCATGCATTGAAGAACTTCCTATTCATCAACCCACAATATTACAAGATCATACTCCCAAGATATCCTTTGAAAATGTGGGTTATCCAACCAAGACATGATTTGCCTTGATATATTTTTGGTTGGTAGTGGTGAGGCTCTCTGCACAAGTCCCTTTTGTTTGCATTTCTCTTACAGTGGAGGAGTTGTGAACTGTTGGGGTGAGGCCTATGGTTACGTAAATGGTTGTGGTTTTTCTTGCTTTTACTAGAGTTTTTGTGAAACTAGGGCTCTTTGCCTCCATAATTTAGCTTGTGCTTCAACCATTGTGATGAAAAATGGAATTAAATTTGTAGTTGGTATGGATAACTCATGCACCTTGATTTTAATACCATTGTACAACTTGGGTACTAATGCATGTTACCCTGAATATTACATGACATCCTATGGAATTTGAGGGTACAACTTGATCAAAGTTAGAACCTCAAGCCACCATGTCCTAAAAAACCCTAATTTCTCATAATATTTCCCTATCTTAGTCAATGTGATGCTTGCAAGCATAGTAGTAGGCCAAAAGTTTGTAATAACATTAACTTGGCCTAGCAGGGACTTCCTTTGGGTGAAGCATAACAAAAAAACTAGAAACTAATATTAGAAATTTTACAAGCTACCTAAAAGTAATCTTTTGATATTAGTGGTAAGCTCAGATGCAAAAAAATTGGGCCAATTTAATTTATCATTCATGTGTATAATCTGATACATAATGTCAATTACTCCTTTTGTTTCCTTTTTAGCCTATTTTGTTGTCTTCCAAAACCTCTTTGTAATATACTCTACTAAAATGCGCATTACAACATCTTCAATTTAGTCAATTGGGGTTCCTCTACCTACCTTAGTGGAAAAATTCTATTAAACATATGGATGTATTGGCGATGTAGTGGATTTGTATGGAAATAAAGATTTTCCACAATTTGTGAGGCTTGTGGCTCTCACCATGGTCTATGCATTGATCTAAATGGTGATATCTCTAGATAAATGAATAGCACTTTGGTTGTATCTTCTTAAAAAGTTATGAAATATCTTATCTAATTATCTAAATTTGGATAACTTGATTATCCTCTCTACATCAAAACCCCAAAGTGGATGTTGAAGTGCAATAGCTCTTGCTTGTGCACCTAGTTCTGTTGATAGGGCAAAGAGAGTAACTTCAACTATTTTCACAAAGGTGAAGGGATACAAGTCATTTAATTTGGTTTGTTGAAGACCTCTCCCAATCTGCATTTATACCTTCTCTACATCTGTGAGCAAGATCAATAACTTGCTCTTATTCATGACTAAACCTATAATCTACATTGTTTAATTACTTTATTCTACCAAAATCCGGGCCTCATTTTTTTTGGACAGGAGTATATCAAGATCAGATAGTAGAATAATCTTGTTTGCCAAAATTTGTAATGTTTTTGCATTGTTTTTCCCCTTTGTTTTATGGATTTTGACATCTAATTTTCTTTTACTAACCTCTTTAAATGCACTGACTGCCTGCACATGAGCACTCATCCTCATCTTTAATATTTTGGCTTTGATGGTGACTTTTTTTTATCTCATAAATATTTGAATTATCCCATAGTGTGTGTTGGAATCCATGTCATTAATTCAAACTTGATCTGCCTCGAACAAGATGCAATATTTTGAAATGCCATGTAATTAATGGTCTTGCCTGACCATTAGCAAACTTTTCACCATACCTATCTTATCACCACCACTTTCCTAAACATTGATTTAAAAATAGTTACAAAAAAAAGTCTTTATGGGTAGGGTTTATCATCAAATTTAACCTATGTGAGTCCCCATGGTCCAAAAATTATATGTATCCTATTGGGAGAGAATAAATAACATGGTCACAAACTCATAAAAATTGAGCACACAGGTGAGCATGGCCACAAACTTGAAGTCTCGGTCCCTTCTACTGAAGACACATGTCATCCTGAAATTCCTTAGGAAATAAGAGAGTTATTTAAATAAAAAGCATGCCATTGGCTGTTGGAAGTGGGTCCCATTTTTAACAACAATTCTAGGGGTATTTCAGAGGGATACACACCTCACCACAATGCTTATTACACATCCCTAAGATTTCATACATTAAGTTTAATTTGTTAGTCTCTGGGTAAATGGGATGGAGACACTTGGCATAATCATGGAGAGTCATTCACCCAATGAACTTGAAATATTTTTTGAGTATTGAATTGTCACAGGTTTGTAGGTTTATGCCACATGTCCTTGACTATTGAAAATTAAAGCCTTAAGATTAATGTCATGAGTAAGCTTGAAGGTATTATAGGTCACTTCAACGTATCACCCAATATACCTTCAAACCTTCAAGGGTACCCATACACATGTTTCAAAGGTATCTCCTAAGTGATACCTTCAAAATGTTGGGCCCACAACAAAGGTTCAAATCATATACATGATACCAAAATATAAGAAGCTAATCATTTTCCATTATTTTTCTCAAAACTACCATTTCTCAATATGATTTTGTATTATAATAAAATACATGGTTGAATATTGACTTAATTAGCTATTTTTCTCTACATGGCTATTTCGCTCTGATGCATGTTTGAAATGTATCTCCTAGGAGATACCTTCAAAGTAAGATGAAGAAAGAATTGCATTATGCAGTATATGATATTGAAAAGCTATTATGTTTTTAGATTGACATAAATTGTGTTGTTAAAAATAATGTTGTACATTACCTTTTTAACATTTTTAAGTTTTAACATATCTCCATACTTATGTTTTGCTATAAACATAGATTTATCTCCTTCATATAGGTATAAATTAGATTAATTTTATAAATAACCTGATTAACAAATCTTCTCATGTATTTTGAAAATGTCGAGGCTGAAAAATCATACAATAATGGCTTTCTAATGTGGAGACTATGTTTCTCTCATAAATAATGGTAAGGTTGTTGGTGAGGGAAGAACACACAAAATGGCAAGTCCATATACAAAATGTTTGGAACCCATAAATCTCACTTCCACATGCCACAATGAGGAAATACCTATTGAATGTGTAAGTGTTAATGTAACTAAAGATTTTGATCTGAATCTACTACTTCCATTTCTTGCATCTTTTATGGATAATCTGGGGGATGTAGTTGATAGTTTTACTACATGGATCACAACAATGATGCAACATGATAGAGACAAGTTTTCTATAGATAATGACATGGAAAAAAGACAAAATAATGTGAGTATAGTTCTGCATATACAACCATTGCAGCAAGAAAACACTTTCTTAAATTCATCTTTTTGATATATCAATGATCCTACCACATTTCAAAGCTTAAGAAAAAAAAATCTTGATAAAAGGGTACATTTTTTGCACAAATGTACAACTCTTGCAAATGATGCAAAAATTGCTTTAGGTTTTGTTGAATTTGCACAACCAAGGGAAATTTTCGGTTACATTCCTATCCCAATGTTAGAAAATGAATTGAGAATTTACATAAGGCATGTTATACAACATTGTGAGACTTGAAGTATAGAGGTAACAAAAACATTTATCATTATATGGCCTTCCAACAAAATAGTGTACAATAAGACTTATAGAGCAATCAATTTACCACACATGACATCAAAGGATAAAAAATTAGAAATGTTTGGGATGTAGTGGATAATAAATTCACTCCTTACCTAAAATTCTTAATGTAAAGGCATCCAAAAAAATTAGCTCATGCCTACAAATACTCAAGCCAAAAAATAAGTTAGCCAAACACTTCACTCAGCTAAGTGGAGTTTGATGAAAGCATAGATAGTGAGATTTCAACAATGTATGTGGATAAATGTTTCACCAAAAAATGTTTTTAGTCAGGATTGTCATTTAAGATTCTAAAATTTGAAAAGATAAAGTTTCTTTATTTCACCACAATAGATAGGAGGCAACATGTCTTGGATGCCCTTTTTTCCCATTTATTAAAGAAAAATAAAACCAAAACTAGCATTGTCTTTTAGGGTATAGAGATCTATTTGGAAGCTTGGCTTAAAATATATGGATTTAAGAGAAGCAGCTTTTTTGACACTCAAAATTGTCACAAAAATGGGGGGAAAAATGCATTCCATGCAGGGATATTTTGAAAAAATCCACATAAGAAGACAATGGTAGTTAAAGATTTATTGGGCCAATTGGTGGATAATTTTGTAGATGTTTCTCCATGAATAACATGCCAGGTAGATATAGATGGCTCACAAGAAAATATTTGACATCTTCCAACATATTTCACTCAATAATTTATGAGGTGCCACATCAATGCACAATTCATAGATATAGAATATGAGCCAATATCCCAACCAAAATTCAATAACACGTGGATAAATAATTTTCATGATGTGACCATTGTCATGTCTAATGACTTTGGTAGGTGCAAAACATGCATCTTGTTTACTCAACAAAAATGCTTTGGGTCCCTCTCTAGAGATTAGGAAGATCATATTGATTAAGAATTCATGATGCACTCAAATCAAATACTTTCTCCTAGACAAATGTATTACACATATAAATGAATATCAAACCCATACCTTGAAGAATGCCTTAGTGTCATTCATGACAAAGTGGAACGTCAAAAAAAATTTGTGCCAAAGATAGTGACAAAAAGCAAAGTAGTTATCAATAAAATATTAGAGTTTTTAATGGCAAGGATAATAACATATGGTCATAGTGTAGGTGGATATGGGAATTTTTTTTACCATATGTTCTTGGTGGGTCTAACTTTGCTATCACCTCATTGAACAAGTGCTTCAGGGATATGGAAACAAAAATGTCAGATAATTATGGATCTTTACGATATAAATCTGGAACTTCAAAATATCCATTGTATGATGCACTTTTGTCTAACAACTACTACCCTAATTGTAAGAAATATAGAGAAGAAGCATAATCAATTGGTGCCTTCAATAAACTTCCTTCTAGGCTATACCTTCAACTAGACAACTATTGTGGGAATAATAAGAACATGCACTTCCATCCATAATTATGTTTTAAAATGTCAAACATTATATGGAACTAATGTTACATTTGCAAATTCACAAAATCGTGTTTTTTTGTATAGGTATGTGTTACAATATTTATCTCTCCTTGTATACAAAGGTGTTTTCCTTGATGTTGAGGTCAGATTTGTCCCTATAGTATATACCCATGAGGACATCAATGACACATTTGGAAACTTATCTGAATGAATAAATAGGAAAGATGTATGGAGTGTGGAAAAGATGATGGACACTTATAGGGCATGTGAAAATATAAGAAACTTCACACCATATTTGATTGAAGAGGTAGTAGATTTCAAAGAGTATGTTAATAGTTACTAGTTGAAGGGAAGAAATGAAATAGTAGTCTTGACAAAAGGTCAATACTTTCATATATGTATGAAGCAACATCAACCCATTACATTATGGGGAAAAAATAAAATGGTGAGCCAAATGTTCTAGAAGGTAATCTGACAAAAATATATTTCAAAGACTTGAAAAATAGAGAAATGTCTGAAGATCTAATTGTTGCAAAAGACTCAAATAGAAGTAAAAAAAAAGAGTGAAAAAGAAATTGAATATAACTTGAATAAGTATGTACAATAATTCAATGAATTTGTTTTGACCAAATATAGTAAGTGGAAGGATCTATCATATTAATTCCAAAACATCCACGACATAATGAAAGAAGACATGTTCCCTTTTGAAGTTGAGTGTACATGATATTTTTGGCTTAGAACTCACCATGACATATCCCTGCATAGAGATCTACATAAAATGGTTCGTGACAAGACCCTTGATTTTGGAGTGGCATCTACAGATACATATGTTGGTCCAAGAAGCAATAAAATAAAAATTACATGTGATCCAACTCAAGATGTGTAAATTAGAGGTATGTTTTTTGTCAAACCTAATGATTCTATAGGAGTGGACTACACAGTATGAGTTGCTAGAGCTAAAAGAAATATTGAGATAATACAAAAAAATGGGGATATAGAATGAATGGTCAATGTAGATTGGTTCATCCGAGTTCATGTAGGGAAAAAGGATGCAAAAAAAAAATTATACAGGATGCTTGGACAAGAAATGGAAGCCAAACCTAACTATCCATGTTTACCATCCATACTCATAGCTAGTATCATCTACGCTTGGAAATAAAATAAAAATTGGAGAGGTAATACACTTATTCTCTTTGATTTTTTGAAAGGTATTGTAACAAACTATTTGAATACATCATCTCACTAAGCACTAACAAAAATAGTAATAAAAAGTTTGGGAAATTTGAAATGGTGTTTCCTTAATTTAGGAATGAGAAATATCAATGTTTTTTTTCAAAATTTAGTCCATTTTTCAAGAATGTATAATGTTTCATTGTTTTATATATTTATATTTATTTTTAGTGGCACTTCTCATTTTAGGTCTTGGAAAATACACTTCAGCATTTGAGTTTTATATTTTCTTCTCCAAAAATTTAGTATTTTAGTAATTGTACATCCATATAATAATATTTGACTATTGGAATGTCCACTTCACATTTTTGCATCCTTCAAAATGGTCTTCAACAAATGGTCTTCATAATTTTCACATTTAATAATTTACAGTTTAGATTTTGTGTTTTGAAAAATACACTTTAGCATTCTTGTGTATGTGGAAAGGTCTTCAGGGTTTATGCCTAAGAATATCCCACTTTCGCGTCAAGATTTGTTCTTCTACATTTGTATATTGACAAATGTTATTCAGATTTTTAGTTTATAAAATTACACTTCATACAAGCACCTAAAATTGTGCCACATGGCACAATCTTGGTGACTCGACTATGTGGAAGGATGACCAGTCTAAAAAAAGTATTGAATAATGCAAACACTTGAGATTGTAACATGTGTCATAATCTCAGTAACTTGACTATGTGGGAGATTATATTAATACTATAATAATAAAACATCATGATTAACATGTCGTAGGTACACAAATATGAGATAAACTTTGATGGTCATACGACGTCACCCAAATCAGATTAAACAAATAGTTCATGATCTAATCAATGAATGACATGTGGCATCCTAATAAACCCAGGTGTTTTAAATCACATATTGCCTAAGCACCCAATTGATGTATGACTTATTTTTCTTTAAGAAATAAATTGCCAAGTCTTGTTATCTATAAATGCATGGTTTGTGAACCAGTTTGAATGACTGCATAATTTGAAATTATTGAAAATATATAATATAGATGTGATTTATTTGTAATAAGTCCAAGTAATTCTTGATGAAGTCTAATTTATTTATGATAGTTTTCAGCTACTAATTATTTATGATCATTTTAAATAATTTGGACTTATCAAAAATACATTAGACCGATGTGATTTATTTGTTGAAATCTTTGGCTCCTTGTCTTAATTTTGGTAACAATTGTTTTCTAATTATAAATTAGGGGGAAAATATTGGAGGTTTGTCAATGATGTCTCCATGGTGACCAAGGATGTTGATGATGTGTCATGTGTGATAGAATGACAATGATAAAGTGTGCTTCAGTGAGCCTCAATATTCCTACATGGTTCTTCAGTATTTGACTAAGGGAGGCATTTGGTGGATGATATTTTTGGTATAAACATGTTTTAGAGACCCTATAGGGTGTCAAGGGTGCTTAGAATTAGTATGGAAGTGAGTGTACTTCATCTGGTTGATCATTGTTTATATCTAGACATTTTGGTCTAGTGGTAGGAAATCTAAGTAGGTAGTTTGATGATGTCACCATTGCCATGTATGGATGAGTCTGTGGGAGTTGGTCATGTGGTTATGATCACATTAGTCCCTATTTTTATTTTGAACATTCAAATTTACAAAGGGAGAAAGAAGTTCTCTATATTTCATCCATAAATTTTGATCCAGGACAAATTTCTTGATGGAGTAAAAAAAATTTGTAGAGGACTCCATGAAGATTCTAATGAAACCTGGTTAGATGATTTGAATTTGTGTACATTAAAATATATTGAACTCCAAATTTGACTGTGTGTTTGATTGTATTTTTCAAGTGGCTTGAGAAGGATATTTGATCTCATTTTTATGTTGTTTAGATGTCTCATGATAAATTAGCTATTGGAAGGTGATCTAGACTCCATGAGGATGATCTATGTGGAATTTGGAGGTGTGATGAATCCATATTCAATATTAATAAGGATTAAGAATTTAAATGTGTATTCATTCATAATGTTCCTATGTACAAGGTCTCTGTTGGAGTTGATTGAGCATACGTAGAGGTAAGCAAATGTGACTATGATCATTTGATGTCATAATAGTGCTCTTGAAAATTGAGGATGTGTCAGGGGATCTCTAGCTCTACCAATTAGAGCACAATTGATTACTTTCTTATATGCAATTAAACACAGAATTATACCAGAATGATAAATTAGCTAGAAACTTGAGACAGCAAAGAATTTGGGAGACAATACACACTCTTGTATTAAATACTACTAGAAGTAAATACAATAAGGAAGATGCCACTTCTTCCTCCACCTCAAAGGCTTGCCACACCTCAAGACCTTCTTCCCTCTCTCTCTTGCTCAACACAACTCTAAAGCCTGAGTTGTTATCCCTCCTTGAATGCTTCAGCTGATCTCCTTGACCTTACACCTGTATATCTCCTTGACCTTGCTTGCTTCAATGCTCTTACTTGCCTTCTTGCTTAATTACAATACATGCCTTATGGGTCTATAAATAAGATCCCATGCTTACAAAAAATAGAACTCTAACTAATAAAATTAGACGCATAGCCCGCGACTTAAATTAGCCCCTTAGCATGCAAACACTCGGTTCAACTAACTGACTGTTCATCAACAGCAGTTCCAAAAATACACAGGCGACCGACGCCAGTCCCTGCTAGTCTAGTGCTGCCGACATCAGCCGACTACCTGCCATCGCCGGTCTCCTTCTCCACTGCCTGTGACCGACGTCGGTCATACTGCCGATGTCGGTTCCTCTGGTTCTTCAGCATCCTCTTCATTGTGTCTGCAAATAGTTGAAGCTTTTAGCTCCACACCATAACAATCTCCCACTTGGAGATAAATAGCTACAACTTGTACCTGTACCTGTACACCATCTATTTTGTTCCTTAGGCTCTGTATCCCTCTTCAACGTCACTCTTGAAGACCAACTACCACGTAAACCTGTGATGCAATACCTGTATCTTATGCCACAAGAATTTTGTTGCTCCCAAATTCTCCATGACATACTTCTAAACCAACTCTACCCTTAGCTCAGAAAACTCCCTGTATATGAAACCCTGTAACAAGTAACACAATATAGTAACAGGATAATGTAGCTAATATTATCCAACCTGGTAAATATAAAATACAATGGTCAAACCTCCATTGTTCTACAACATAATCAAGACCATATACCATAGCCTTCTGTCTCATGTGTCCATCCACTCTCTTCTCTAAAACGGGAATCCATCCCTCTATCCAGTGCTTTCTTCCAGCTGACAACACTACCAACAAATACTTGTTTGGTTCTCCAAGGACTCACACTCCTCATCCATGCCAAGCTCCCACTGTTTTTGGATTCTACCTGCATTGCTTCTTCCATCTTCCTTGTTCATGACTATCAGTAAGCAATATAAAGAAGGTGAACAACGAATATGAGGTTCACATACCTTTTCTGACCTCCACATGGGTGTTTGAGACTTAGTAATTCACCTAACATCCGTTCCAATGACCGATCTAGGCCATCTCCCAATCTGCTCCCGATCGATGTCGGTTCCCTGCACTGACCCTGACTGCCGACGTCATTTCCCTGGCCGACGCCGGTGTCCCTCCTGCCGACATCAGTCCTTATGACCAACGTCAAACTTCTCCTGTCTGACCTACTGACCCTGCTGGTCTGCACATGACCGATGTCGGTATCTGCATGACTGACGTCGGTGCCAAGCTATTGACATCGGTGTCTGTGTGTTCTTGTGAGTGATGAAATTTTCATCCACGAGCTCTTCTTGGATCAAACCTCTGTCCATGCTACCCTGCTCAGATTTATTCAGCCCCTGTGACTGATCTATGTCCTTCATCTCCTCCAAAAACACCAAGGCTTCTTTGTTCCTGTCAAAAGCATCAAATTTCCTCTTTCTGCACCGAACTATATTTATACTTTCCAAATTTGAATGCATACCTTTTGAATCAAGAACTTCCATTCCCTTCCTATTCTTGTGACCAAGCCTATTAGGCCACATCTTCGAATCTGCACCAGAAGTGGAATCAGTAATACAAGTAGACAGATAAAGAGTATCTACTTTCTTACCTCTTGCTAGAACAAGTGCTCCCTTGGTAACCTTCCAAGAATCCGCTGTGAGGGTTATTGTGCATCCCTCATCTCCCAACCTTCCTGCAGAAATCAGACTCTGCTTTAGAATTGGAACATGCATGACCTCTTTCAACACCCATGTGGTGTCAATCTGCAATCTCAGCTGCACTTTCCCTTTGCCAACTATCTGACAAGGTGTACCATCCCCTAAATAGAGCACTCCAAAATCTCCCTGTTCATACTCATAAAACAAATCTCTGTTTGGGGATGCATGAAAAGATGAACCAGAATCTAAAATCCATGATCCTACCTGACTATCTGAAGAAAGTATGAGAGCATCATGCATCACAATATTTGCATCCTTTGCTTCTTCCATACCTGCATGTTGATTCTCTTTATCTCTCAACCAACACTCCTTCTTTTTATGTCCTTTCTTTCCACAAAACCAGTAGGTAATACCTTTGGACTCGGATCTCCTTCCTGACCTTGATTTCCCTTGCTCAACCTTCTCCCTTTGCCTTTCCCTACTTTCTGCACTTAGAGCATTCCCTGATGATTCACCTGTGCTTCTCCTGTGTATTTCTTCATTCAAGATCACACTCACAACATCATCAACTTTTAAGATTTTAGAAGCAGATGCAGAATTACTTACTGCCATAACGATACCGTCCCAACTTTCAGGCAAAGAACATAAAATCAAGAGAGCCTTTACCTCATCATCAAAAACAATATTGACTGAAGCTAGTTGGTTTACCAAACCATGGAAATCACTGAGATGAGTATGTACCGATCCACCTTCTTGCATTTGCAAAGTAAATAGCTGCTTCATAAGATATACCTTATTAGAAGCCGAGGGCTTTTCGTATAAATTTGCCAAGGACTTTATCAACTCTTTCGTTGTCTTGCACTGTGATAAGTTGGAAATCACAGACGATGCAAGGCTCAACCTTATGGGACCTAGAGCCCTCCGATCAAGAACGTTCCATTCTTCATCATTCATATCTGTGGGCTTGCATGCAACCCCACCCAACGGTAAGTACAAATCCTTCTGATACAGATAGTCCTCAATCTGCATCCTCCAATGTTGATAATTCTTGCCGTTAAACTTCTCCATTCATAGTCTACTTTCTTCTGCCATTGCTGAACTCCCACTTAATTAGAAAACCCTATGAATGACCTATAATCAAAAACAATACCCTGCTTCCTGCAAACCATAGCTCTGATACCACTTGTCAGGGGATCTCTAGCTCTACCAATTAGAGCACAATTGATTACTTTCTTATATGCAATTAAACACGGAATTATACCAAAATGATAAAGTAGCTAGAAACTTGAGACAACAAAGAATTTGGGAGACAATACACACTCTTGTATTAAATACTACTAGAAGTAAATACAATAAGGAAGATTCCACTTCTTCCTCCACCTCAAAGGCTTGCCACACCTCAAGACCTTCTTCCCTCTCTCTCTTGCTCAACACAACAACTCTAAAGCCTAAGTTGCTATCCCTCCTTGAATGCTTCAGCTGATCTCCTTGACCTTACACTTGTAGATCTCCTTGACCTTGCTTGCTTCAATGCTCTTACTTGCCTTCTTACTTAATTACAATACATGCCTTATGGGTCTATAAAAAAGATCCCATGCTTACAAAAAATAGAACTCTAACTACTAAAATTAGATGCACAGCCCGCGACTTAAATTAGCCCCTTAGCATGCAAACACTCAGTTCAACTAACTGACTGTTCGTCAACAACAGTTTTGAAAATACACAGGTGACCGATGCCGGTCCCTGCTAGTCTGGTGCTGCCGACGTCGGCCGACTACCTGCCGTCGCCGGTCTCCTTCTCCACTGCCTGTGACCGACATCGGTCATACTGCCGATGTCGGTTCCTCTAGTTCTTCAGCATCCTCTTCATTGTGTCTGCAAACAGTTGAAGCTTTTAGCTCCACACCATAACAAGATGAGTCAAGAGTTATAGGTTCATCCAAAAGGATGGCTTGGATACCTTGTGTGTAAGTAAAATATTTCTAATGTCTGAGTGAGCTTGGTGGTTGATCTGAGAGGTAGATCAGTGTGGGGACTATGTGTATGAACATTTGGTCATCTTGTTGATATGGTGATAGATTTGTTGCTTAGGATTGAAGAGTGATCCAAAAGGTGGCTTTGGATGCATTGAGTGTTCATATTTTAGGAGTGGGGTTAGTTGGGATATTTAATGTGTCTTAATTGATCTTTGTGTGTTGGTTCAAGTATATAATATGTTTTGGCAAATAGGGTGTGTTGGGTGATAGAGTTGTTACTAAAGGTGAAGAGTGATAGTCATAGTTCCATCATCAAGTTTTGAAGACATCAATTCAAAGGTGAGTTTATCATAGGTTTTATTGTGGTTTCTCAACATCTAAGGTGGTTATTGCCTCCTTGCAATGTGAAACTTGCTAAAAGTCTAGTTATTGTGGTTTCTCAACTAGACAGGTGTAGTATCACCTTGTGGGATTGTAGTATCACTAAATAAGGGATGGTAGTTCTTTGATAAGTTTTAGCTAGTATAAATTATTTTTTATTATTATAGGATAGTATTCCAATTGTAGGTTCTAGTGGGTTTGATTCTTCAAAAGGGTTTCCCACATATAACTAGCTTTATGTGCTTGATCTTGAATTATCTCTCTTATTCATGGACATAAATGATGTTTATGCTTCATTAATGATTGTGATATTTAATTAAGAGTTTTAAAGAGTTTTTAAATTTAATTTTTATTATTTGGGCTCACTAATTCACCTCCCGCTCTCAGTGATTGTACCTCTAACAATTGGTATTAGAGCGGGTTCTTTGGACAAAGCGTAATAGCTTGAAGGAGATTTTAAATAGGTAAAAAGATGGATAAATAGTTGAAGAAAGAGAATAAATAGTGGAATGATATCATCAAGGCACTTTAAGATTAGATATGTGTTTTTAATAAAGAAGCCAAAAAGGATGAGAAAGTTATCAAAGATCTCAAGGTTCAGTTAGAAGATGCTAAGAAATGTTTGTATTCAAAAGAAAAGGACATCATGTTTTATAAATAAACTTTCCATGTGGAATATTTATATTCATGGCATGATCTTGGGTGGGGAACTCAACTTTTGGTTGGTTGTGGGAGTGTTATGCGTCATTCTCACAGGTAATCAAAGCTGGCATCAGGGTTTTTGCCAAATAAAAAGTTGCCATAGTTATATCAAATCCCTTGAAAATACCTTTGAAATAATCATGTAAGGAATTCAAATTACCTTAAACATATCTTAAAGGAGATACCTTGAAATAAAATTTCAATCATGTTCATGTTCAAGGTATCTCCTAGGAGATATCTCGAAAGAAAATTTCAATAGTGTGCGTCAGGGTTCTTGCCAAATAAAAGTTACCATGATTATATCAAATCATTTTTTAGGACATTTTAAATCAAAATGAAAGTTATTACAAGGACCTTTGAGGTATCTCCTAGGATATATATTGAAAAAAAAAATCCAATCATATGCATGTTTAAGGTATCTCCTAGGAGAAACCTCAAAAGAAAATTCCAATCATGTGCATCAAGGTTCTTGTAAAATAAAAAGGTGTTATGGTTATATAAAATATCTTTCAAGGAAATTTGAAATAAAAAATGAAGGTATTGTAATTTCCTTTGAGGTATCTTCTAGGAGATACCTTGAAATATAATTCCAATCATGTGCATGTTCAGGGTATCTCTTGGGAGATATCTCGAAAGAAAATTCCAATAGTGTGCATCAGGGTTATTTCCAAATAAAAAGTTTTCATGGTTATATCAAATCCTTTAAAAAGACCTTTAAAATAAACATAGAATGTATTACAAGGCCCTTAGTTGTTTACCCAAGGAGATACCTTGAAAAATTCCAATCATGTGCATGTTCAAGGTATTTCCTAGGAGATACCTCGAAAGAAAATTCCAATCATGTGCATCAGGGTTCTTGCCAAATAAAAAGGTGACATGGTTATATCAAATCCTTTTAAAGGAAATTTACAATCAACATGGAATTATTCCAATACCCTTCAATGGAAATACCTTGAAATAAAATTCCAAATCATGTGCATGTTCAAGGTATCTCCTAAGAGATATCTTGAAAGAAAATTCCAATAGTGTGCATCATGGTTCTTGCCAAATAAAAAGTTGTCATGGTTATATAAAATAATTTTCAAGAACATTTTCAAGAAACATGGATGACATTAAAATTCCCTTCAAGCTATCTCTTAGGAGATACCTTGAAAGACAATTCCAATCATGTGCATGTTCAATGTATCTCCCAGGAAATACCTCAAAATAAAATTATAATCATGTGCATCAGGGTTCTTGCCAAATAAAAAGGTGTCATGGTTATATAAAATCATTTTTAAGGACCTATATAATTAACATGGAAGGTATTCCAAGGCCCTTCAAGGTATTTCCTAGGAGATACCTTTGAAATAACTCAAGCATGTTCATTTCTAAATAAAATTCCATTGAACCTGCAATATAAAAACACAAGCAAAAATTCATAAAAACATTAGAAGGTGTAAAACCATGATCATCTAAAAACATGTCCATTAATCCAAAAGAGATTTTTTAATAATATACAACCAAAATAGACATGGATGATCTCAAAATTAGAAAATTGGCACTTGGTAGTGTGCAAGATTGGTTCTTGCAGATAATAGGAAATATTAAAGTTAGGGCTCAGGAGCATATAAAAGCTTACACCAAGTGACATAGAAGGAGTGATTATCAGGGATGAAACATACTTAAGTCACACATAATTTAATCACCATCCTACATAAAGATAGACACTTGGAAACAAAGATCCAACACTGAACAAGAATATAGGGGTACAAAGGCCCAAGTTCATTGGGAAATAATGTAGTTGGATTGCATGACTTTTAATAGTTTCAATATGATAAAATGACCACAACACAAAAAAAGTCTGAGGAAATCAATGTCAAATGGAAATTATCTCAGGCAAATTATTTTGTATGCCAAAGTGATGATGATAAAAGACCGAAGGGTATATACAAAAAAGGTTTAAGGGCACTTTCAAAAGGTTCGAAGGGCACTTTCAAAAAAGGTCTGAAGGGAAACTTCAAAAGGTCTATAGGGAACTTTCAAAAGGTCCAAAGGGCACTTATCATCGGGGAAATGGCTCAGGTCGTTGTTTCAAAAAAATTACATTGGAAAGATTATTGTGGGGAATCATTTTAGGCTTTTTACATAGGAAAAAATGTTTGATGACAAAAGTACGAAGGGTCATTTTGAAAGGGCAAAGTGCCTAAGATAAAAGGCTGAAGGGTCTTTTGAGTAATTTCAAAAATATTAAAGGATACTTTCAAAAACCTTGAAGAGTACTTTCAGCAAAATTGCTATGGGGAAAATGTATCGGGTAATTTGTTGTGAGAAAGATGCTACAGACAAAATGTTTGAAAAAATTCCTGAATTGTATAATTCTTGATCAAAAATCTGAAAAAGATAAATTCTAAAATATAAAACTAAATAGTTAAAACCCAATAGTTAGAAATATAATAAAAGGACTTTGCATTTAGATTAAGATTAGACCACATGAATAATAGAAAGGATGAAGGGGGTCTCAGACATAAAAGGGACCAAACATGGACCATTAGACTAAGGTTTATTCATGTTAATAAACATGACTAAGCCTTAGAAAAAAAGTTAAACTAAGTCTATGGCATATTTATATCTGGTTCCATGTAAAATCTAAATAAAGGCTCCCATCAATTTTGAATTTGTGCCTACAAAAAATTAGTTGAAGTTCTCTGGTTTACTTTGATTTATTTGATCTACATTTGTAGATGTACAAGCACTGGTAAACACACAAAAAAAATACACCAATGAAATCACTAGTACACATCTATAAATATGAATAAACTTGAACACAACTACCTTAATCAACATGTTTACCAATATTTCAATAGTTGTTTCACATATATAGATTAGCATATCTATCAAAATAATCAATATTCTATTCATAGCTACTGCACACTAAAGATTATTAAAACACAAAACCATAGAAATAATAACTAATTGCATAATAATTGAAAATAAATACTCAAACACTTCATTGATAGTCAAAATTGATGTTGCTCTTGTATTTAAAAGTCTCTAACAAAAATCTATGTTGTGTTAGTTATATATATATATATATATATATATATATATATATATATATATATATATATATATATATATATATATACACACACACACACACACACACACACACACTTGGGGAAGGGGTCATCACATCCTCCCTGTTCCTGAAAAGTGATTACATGAAGTAGTTAGAACATGTAGTTATAACTATGGTATAAAACCGTATACGAGACAACCTATAGTTATTGTATAAGAGACAACCCATATTTATCAATTAAATAAAATAACTTTTCAAAACTATGCAATGTGTACATGTGTATAAAATATAAAGTCAATTTTACAATAAAAAGGCTCAAACTATAAATGTATTCATTGTTACAAAATCGTACATGCACAAAATCTTAGCCTCAATTATGTATCATATGAATCATTGCATGTAATTTGGTTGGCATGGCAACTATGGTGGCAGTAGCAAAAGTTGTGGATGTCTAAGCCTTGTGAGCTTGTTTCTTCTTAGCCTCATTATCTTGATATACTTTATGTGCCACAACATGCTATTGTCAAAAAATATTCAAAGCCAATAGTGGTGGTCGATGAATCTTACTGGCCTGGGCAAGGATTCTTGCATGTTCTCCCTTGGTCAACTAAAAGATATTCTTGAATATCTTGACTTCAGTGACTTATTTTCATGCAACACATAACTCTGACTCTATCTTCTCCAACGTTATGTCCTAGAGACTTAATTTGAAGTTATTCACTACTTCTTTTACAAGCTAATCAAAATTGATCAATTTTCCTATGGAGTCTTTTACCTTAGATAAATTCAAATCATGCAATATCTGGAGAAGTTGTACTTCATGACCTTGATACTCAAGCATCAAGGCCCTGACTGACTGCAACCATTCCTTGGCCTCTTCCTACCTTATGATTACCAAATATAAGGTATTATATTCCTCTAGTGTCATCATAAAATCCAAATGACTATATAATTTTTTACTTGTGTATGCCACAAGAATTTTCAATTTGGAACTATCCTTTATTAAAGTATTGAACAACTAATTACTGTTATTCACATGGGGGGCCATTTATGCCTTCATAAGTTCCATTGCTTCCAATGAATTGTAGCATCTAGAGGCTGCCTCTTGGAATTCTATTTCTATACCCATAGGAATGTAAATTGTTTTTGCCTGCTCCTTCAATTGCTCAACTTAGGCCTCTAACTCCTATCAAGCCATATTTTTGCCCTCACGGATAGAAATAATGACATCCTTGTGAGCTTGGGCGAGGTTTACTAGATTTTCACAATGTAGGGACTCTCTTAGTTATCTATTTTGCATCTTAATGAGGGAGAACACTTCTTTCCTTTCTTCAAGGATTATTTCAATACTTTTATCATCCTTGACCTTCATTTTTATCATCCTCTATATACTAATAGATGTTGGATTGAATAGAATGGAAATAGAGGGAAGCTTAGTGATCTTGAAGCTAGGAATTTGAGATGCCTTATTTCTTAAATCCATTGCCCATGGAGGGATGTCTAATTATGATGCATCAAAATTTGTAAACACAACCTCTATCTCAGTATCCTCTTGATCTAGGTGTTTGTTTTGGGCCTTGATAGGGATGTCAAATAGGGAAGGAAAAATGATTTTGGACCAATCCACTCTTTTAAATTGAGGGAGTGGATGGACTGTAATTAATTATGGCTTAGCCTTCCTTCCCTTGATGGAACATAAATCTATGTGAATTGGACATAAAGTTACAAAGTATAGCTAATCCAGTCTACACATTCCTAGACACCTTCTTTTTCTTTATGGCTCTAATAGTGGAAGTGTCAGTAAGGATATAGGGGATTGACATGGTGAGTGGTATGGAGGTGGTAATATAAGTGGGAGTGGATAAATTTTAGTGGTATTAATTAATTTGGAAGTAATTACTTATACCCTAGGTGATACCAACACAAAATAAATTAAAACATGGCCAAAAATGGGTACAAAAGATAAAAGAAAACTTACAAAAGGATGATTGTCTGGAGAAGTTGGTGTTATGGGTCCTGTCTAGAGGCTCATGGCCTTAGTTGCTTCAAACTTTGCTTCCTCATAAGAATCATCCTTAATTTCCTTGATTATCACCCTCTCTTCCTATTATAATGTAGTAGGCAAGACTTATGATGTTTGTAGTATATGACTACTTGTAGGAGTGCTTGGCTTTCTCATATAAACTAGTGGGTTATTTAGTTGTGTAGAGGGGCCTTGTGATGTTGACATCATTGATTATGATGTTATTATCCTAATAGATGAAGAAATATATTTATGGGGCATATCAGTAGATACTTGAAAGGTGGTCACAGCTAGCTATTCTTGTGTTTGTTCTTCCTCATCAAAATCCAAACTGATGTGCTCCCCTGCATGTCTTCCCCTACTCATTATCAATTCAAGAAACCCAGGATCTCTCTTCATGGATTTCATATTTAGTTTCAAATAGAGTCCTTGGTAGGAAGAATCTAATTGGTCTTTCAATTGCACCTCAGACTATCCTCTCTAGAAGTTAGAATGCTCCCATTCCTTGTATAGAGCCTTGATGCTATCTAATTCTCTAGTGGTGACTGTAGGTTCATCTTGGTTCATTCAAAAATGATCTTCCATCAGTCCAATGACCTTGGATCTCTCCAAAACATCCTCATCAAACTTTGCATTAAGAAAAAATAATCATATGGATAGGAAACATAGATTTAAGGGATGTTGAATCATTGTATGTGCTTTTGAATCTTGCCGTGTGGATCCTAATATTTGTGTGTAAGCATGGGAAAAGGATAACTCTTTCACTTTCTACCCACCTCTATAAAATACTTCCTCATTGTATAAACCATTATGCCAATTGTTACAAAGTGGCCAAAATATAAGGATTTATTTTGATTTGATAGGTCCTCTTCAATACTCCACCATAGCTAAAAGGCGATTTCCTATTCAACTAGCTTGTCTAGTACAAATTTTAGAAGGCAAAAATGATTGACTTTATTCCCCCAAATCATGATTACTATGAAATTTGGGTAGAAGAAATAATCCCCTTTTCTTGCAAAGTTCTTTTTAATATTTTTCCTTATCCTAGATATGGGTGAGCCATGAATGGCTTGCCAAACTTGTGGATAGACATCTTCAGTTACTCTAACCATATGATTGGTATAGGTGTATATATGCATAAACTGATAATGATCATAGATTTTGTTCTTATCACAGTCTATGGTTAGAGTCCAAAATTATCCAAGGTATCTACAATAGGTTCTCATCATTGCATCAAGTAAATAGAAAATCATATAAAAACTACCCTAAGGCATGGGATGTGTTGATGATTTAAATTTGTGATTGATTCTAATAAAAAACAATGGGAAGTTTCAAGATGTGGGACTTGCGACTTGAAATAACCTCCAAATTTTTGAGAAGCTAGTTCTTCTTTAAATTGAGTAGATACTGGGAAAAGGGATAGGAATTTTAATCAGAAACACAAATGCAAGAAAGGAAATCTAATCTATGGCGATGTGCCTAAATGTAATTCAACCTTAATCCTGAGCATATTGAGACTATATGTAGGATTCATTTACATTTAAGAGCAAAAAAGTGCATGATCAATGTAAAAGAAGGAAACAATAGAAACAAAGGCTCACATCATAGACTACTTTTACTGTGATACAAAAAATGTCAACAAAGGCATAGGGTTCAATCTTCTTATTTGAATTTTCTAGTCATATAAGAGGTGTAGAAACACGTACAGTTATATAAAATTTTCAACTCAAGAAAATGAGACAAAAGCAAATGACATTCCTAATCACAGCTCTAGAAAGTCTACAACCTAGACTACTTTTGCAAATGACACAGAAAATATCAACAAAGGCATAGGATTGAATCTTCGCATTAATTATCCAATCACATAAGAGGCACAGAAACACACACAGTTACATAAACCTTCCATCCTAAGAAGATAGAACAAAAGCAAATGATATTACTAGTCACAGCTCTATAAAGTCTAAATTCTTTACAATAAATCACTCTCAAAATTTTCTTTGATAATTCCTCCTTTTTGGTGATCTCTGCACCCTTATTTATAGCCTTGGATTCACTCTAGATTGTCTACTTATTCCCAATCTAATGGACCAAATGAAATCTAACTGAACTGGAAGTGTCTAATAGAAGATATTTTATAGATTTTAAAATGCTTCGTCTTCTGGCAGTTTATTGGCTAAAATAGATTGTAGGATGCTCCCTTCTCTTAAACACTAGATAACACTTAGCCAATTCTTTGAAAATCTTCCTATTACTTAGGAAACACTAGAAAATGACACTTGGCATGTTCTATAGCACCTATTGAAGACACACAACACTTTCTGCATAACTTATACTCTTTTGTGTCTTTGCTCAGGAATGTTCCACCTTTGACACTTGTCGCTATATACTTCCTCAAAACTTCAATAGCTTAAAAGAAAATAAGACCCACAACATTTCTTACCTAAATAACTTTAAAAGAGACACAGGGATAGGTGTCAATCTCTGCTACTTTTATTAAAGGACACATGGCAATCTCCACTTTTCTTATCTGAGGTTACGTGGTTATCTTCACTGCTTTTAGCTACCCTTTTAGAAACCTATGGAATATGACACGTAGCAGTCTATTTATACCATAGAAACAAATGGGTCTCATTTCACATTTACACAGACAACGACACCTAGCAGTTTTTGCTTGCTTCAAAAACTACACTTAAGACCCACCATGGTCTTTGCTATATCAGTGAAACAAAATTGAAGATAATTCAGATCGTGACACATGGTGGCTTTCGCTCTCCTTTGATGGGGTACGTGGCATCTTTCGTTAGTTTTAGAAAAATAACATTTAGACCTTTTACTACTGCCACTTGGCACTTTCTACTTCATTTCGATACTTAGCTTTTGAAACCTTTCACTGAAAAGAGATGAAATGTGGGTGCCGATATGAAACCATGAATGTTGACACTTGGCGTGTTCTACTGAGTCGCTATGAGATACGTGGCACATTTTGACCAACTCATAAAAAATATAAAAGGTGCCTCAGATAACAACACTTAGTAGTTTCCATTGAGAAGGATGCCTCAAATGATGACACTTGTCAGCTTTCACTTGATTTCAACACTTAGACAAAAAATGAATCAAAAGGAAAATAGAGCCCGTGATTTGTTTCAAAATTTGCCATCTCAGACCAAAGTATGTGAGGACAAAACTTGGCAGCATGCAACTAAAAATCAAAATGAAATGTAGAGTAATTTTTTACCCTACATTTATTGGCAACCCCAAGGACTTTTAAGCCTGCTCAAAAAGAAACCACAATTTCCCGCATATAAAAATGTGGCAACAATCACAACTTTAGTAAGGCCGTCTAATAAATAGACCATTCATCATCAAATAGCCCCTACTTATTTTTCAACTCATGGAAAGATAAATCATGGTTAATGATGTCTTTGTGCGAAAACTCTGCAAATATGAATTGCAACCTTCAATTGGAATTTAAGCTAGATCAAAACAACTTCCACTTCTGGCACTAACGAATCAAACACATCTCGAGAGTTATGGATATTTGAGAGAGACTTAATGTGTCGAGAGTCTTGAAATTTTTGAAAAGATTCTAAGCCGCGAAAACGTGCTCAAAGAACACTTATTTAAAAGAGAGAGTGGGAAAGAAAAAATGGGAAAATAGAGAAACAAAACTAAAAGCAAACTACTATATATAGCTAACTAGGTATATTTGCCTCCCTCCTGGATCAAAAGGAATTTTTTTGAAGTTTCCTTCATGGTGAGAAGACTTATGGTGCCAGATAAATGGTTGAATGGGATGGAGCTCTAGTGACTTGCTCATCCTGCTTGCCACCTTGATTGGCCTGCATCTGAGTGAATCAAAGTCAAACATGCTTCCACTATATACATAAGCTCTTCTTGTTCTTGAAAGCTCATCAAATATCGGCTCTTGATATTGGGATGTCTTACCAAGAAGTTAACGACCATCTACTCATCAATAGAAGCCTTTTGACATATATCATTTATTGACTTAACTCCTTTTCCCTCAAACTCAAGTTTTACCACATGATCATCCTTTTTAATAACTTCAAAATTACCAATATATTCAAAGGATAATTCTAAAAGTTTGCAAAAATTTTGCACATGTAATTGAGGCTCAATGTTGTTTTGTGCCTTTGCAACCGGCTCATAGTAATCTTGAAAAATGGTATAACCTGACCCAATGATTTCAAACAAATCATTTAAATCATGGTCTAGGAAATGTCCATGCTCCTCCACATTATCTTGTAAAGTAAGAAGAAAATTAGAAATTATTTCTTCTTCATCGGAGGTTAAGGTATATGCTTGTGATTTCTCACTAGGAATTTGTAATTCATAAGAGGTATCTTTTGACTTTTCTTCCTCTAGAACATTTGGGACTTTATGATCTTCATCAAGTATAACTTAAGTGCCTAGACCAATAGAGTTGTAATTTCCATATGGGTCACTTTGCATCATAGCTAATAAATGATCATTTTCTTCTTCATGATTATGTCCAGTCCATTCACCTAGCTCTTCGACAAAAACCCTTTCTTCTTTATTCATCATAGCATGGGCTGCCTCTAACTTTGCAGTGGGCTCATTAGTGATGTGATCTTTATATAATGGTTCAGACAATATCTTCATCTTTAAACCGTATTTGGTTCTTAAGATGAGATGAGACCAATCAAGGGACATACATCCCCCTATTTTGGCTGTAAAGTCTCTTGATAAACATAAGCCAAAAATAGGAGGTATATATATCACTACTACATCTTGATTTACAATTATATTAGGACAAGCATATAATTGTAATTGGAGATGTTTAATTCTCCCTATTTTTTGTACCGCTTTTCCATCTAGTTGTATGACTCCTTTAGTGAATGGTTCATACTTAATTTTTAAAGCATCAGCTATCTACTTGGGCATTACTATAGTACTAGCCCCTGAATCAATCATTGCATTATGCAGTAGTTTCTTGCCAACTATTAAAGTTAAATAGAAGGGATCCGGTTTGGATTTGCTTACCTCTGCTGTATTATTCACCAGGGCTGTTGTCTACAGATGAATTGTATCTTTGAGCTTTTCTTTTCCAGCAGGTCCTTCTTTGACAACAATACCTTTGGGCACTGCTTGGCTTTTTAGAGCTTCTTGTAGTAGTGTATTCTATTTAGGAATAGCCAATATATCCCATATTGATACTTGTGCTAGAGTCTTCTTCAATTGATCTACCACATTTATTGGTTCCAAAGTCTGAGTTCTTTGAAAATAAGGATATCTTGTTTTTTCCTAAATTTGGGCAGGAATCCCTTGATTTTGCACCAGCTGAGGTACTTCTTGTCTGATAGCAGTGTTTCTTTGTCCTTGGAATGGAGGATTCTCTATGACTTGACTATTTACAATATCAGGCTGTTCCACCATCTTTCTATTTGATCTAGTGTAATAATCAGATTGCATGATTGGTTTTTTGGAGGTAGATGCTTCATTCAAGAAAATTGATTCTTAATCTTCAACCCATGAGAACAAAGCATGTTATAGGGCTATTTATTCCTCTTGTTGTAAGGACATCCCTTGAGTCTGTGCCACTAGGACTGAATTGTGCATACCAGAAGACTGGCAAGCTTGATTGTCACTGGAACTTGCAAACTGACAATCCATTCTTCTTTACTCTGCCACCTTTTGTTGTAGATTACCCATAGGACAATCTATAGGTGTATGAGCATTATTGCAAGGGAAAGACCAGGCATTAGTGTTATCCACATAGTTATTTTGCCCTGGAACAATCTCCCTATTTGAATTGGGAGGAATAGTCTATGAGGGTATGAGGACTACAACTAATTGGTTTGCTGGCTGATGGTTAGTTTGTCTTAGAAGACCGTGGTATTGGTTTGGCTGAGATGAAAATTTGTTTCCTTGATAGCCTTGACATGGAGGATTAGGGAAATTATTCTGCTATCTTTTTATATTGATCAGCTCATTAGAAAATGTCCTTAGGGTAATCTTGATATCATCCAGCTTAGATGACTGAGTAGGGACAATTTCTTTAGCAGATGGTTAAGGATAGGTATACATAGACATAGGTGGGGATATAGATTTAGGTAATTCTTGAGGTAATGGCAAGGAAATTTCTTGGAACATGGGCATGGGAGGCCTTGGGGGTAACTTTCCAGCATCTACTAAATTGTTCTCATCTCTAACCACATATTCATAAGCCTCTGGCAAAGTATGTCCTCCAAGTGACTAAATCATAATAGATATATCTAAGTTCAAAGCCTTAAGATAAAACACTATGGCCATACTTGGTAATGGTCTAGCTGTAATAGGGATTCTTTCCCAAGTCTTTTGAAATCTGGAATTGAAGTCAGTCATGGCTTCCTATGGTCCTCTTTGAATGGTAATTAATTGTTGTAACAAAGAAGACTTATCACCCTTCTCTTCAAATCTTTTAAAGAAAATATCTCTGAGATGATCCCATGTAGATAAGGTATTTGGGGTCAAAGATCGATACCATTATAGAGCCTTCCCTTTAAAAGAAGTTGCTAATAATCTTATGGTCACATTTTGTTGTGTGACAACATGTATAGCACATACATCTAATACATCCTGAAGATGTTCCTCAGGTGTTTTAAAGTCTTGCCCACTGAATTTGGGAAGAGCTTTTAAGGCATTCACTAGGATAGGGTCCCAAGTGGCTGGTGGTATTGGGAGGACTTACTACCAGTGTTCCAACTCGCATAATTTCTTGAGGGTATAGGGGCTCCCATATTTGCTCTTGGTATTGGTATAAACTGGTTGACTCTTCTTCTTGGACTAGTTACCAAAGGTGGCAAAAGAATACCTGGATTTGTAGTAGATTATGATCTGGTTACTGGTCCACAGCCATGACTTCTCGTAGCTCTCTGGTTCATACGATCTTGAAAGAGACTTCAAGATTGGTCCCATCGGGTGTGCCAAAAACTATTGATGATTTAAATTTGTGCTTGATTCTAATCAACAACAATGGGAAGTTTCAAGATGTGGGACTTAAGACTTGAAACAACCTCTAGATTTTTGAGAAGCTGGTTCTTCTTTAAATTGAGTAGATAGTGGGAAAAAGGATAGGAATTTTAATCAAAAACACAAATGCAAGATAGGAAATCTAATCTAGGGCGATGCACCTGAATGTAATTTGACCTTAATCCTGAGCACATTGAGACTATATGTAGGATTCATTTACATTTAAGAGCAAACAAGTGCATGATCAATGTAAAAGATGGAAACAATAGAAACAGAGGCTCACAACATAGACTACTTTTGTTGTGATACATAAAATGTCAACAAAGGCATAGGGTTCAATCTTCTTATTTGAATTTTCCAATCATATAAGAGGTAAAAAAACACATATAGTTATATAAACTTTTCAACTCAAGAAAATGAGACAAAAGTAAATGACATTCCCAATCACAGCTCTAGAAAGTCTACAGCCTAGACTACTTTTACAAATGACATAGAAAATATCAACAAAGGCATAGGATTTAATCTTCTCATTAATTCTCCATTAACATAAAAGGCACAAAAACATGCACAGTTACATAAACCTTCCAACCTGAGAAGATAGAACAAAAGCAATGATATTACTAGTCACAGCTCTAGAAAGTCTAAACTCTTTACAATAAATCACTCTCAAAATTCTCTTTGATAATTCCTCCTTATTTCTGGTGATCTCTGCACCCTTATTTATAGCCTTGGATTAACTTTGGATTGTTTTCTTTTTCCCAATCTAATGGCCCAAATGAAATCTAATCAAACTAGAAGTGTCTAACAGAAGATATTTTATAGATTCTAAAATGCTTCGTCTTCTAGCAGTTTATTGGCTGAAATAGATTGCAGGATGCTCCCTTATCTTAAATGCTAGATAACACTTAGCCAATTCTTTGAAAATATTCTTATTACTTAGGAGACACTGGAAAATGACACTTGGCATGTTCTGCAGCACCTATTGAAGACACGCGCCACTTTCCACATAACTTATACTCTTTTGTGTCTTTGCTCAGGAATGTTCCACCTTTGACACTTGTCGCTATTCGCTTCCTCAAAACTTCAACAACTTAAAAGAAAATAAGAGCCATAGCATTTCTTAGCTGAATAACTTTAAAAGGGACACATGGACAGGTGTCAATCTCCACTGCTTTTATTAAAAGACACATGGCAATCTCTGCTTTACTTATCTGAGGTTACGTGGTGATCTCCGTTGCTTTTAGCTACCCTTTTAAAAACCTACAAAAGATGACACGTGGTAGTATCCACTTTAATCTATTTATACCATAGAAACAAATGGGTCTCATTTCACATTTACATGGACAATGACACTTGGCGGCTTCTGCTTGCTTCATAAACTACACTTAAGACCCACCACGGTCTTTGTTATATCAGTGAAGCGAAATTGAAGATAATTCAGATCGTGACACATGGTGGCTTCCGCTCTCCTTTGCTGGGGCATGTGGCATCTTCCATCACTTTTAGAAAATCAACATTTAGACCTTTCGCTACTGCCACTTGGCACTTTCTGCTTGATCTCGATACTTAGCTTTTGAAACCTTCCACTGAAAAGAGATGAAATGCGGGTGCCAATATGAAACTATAGAAATTGACACTTGGTGCATTCCACTGAGTCACGATGAGATATGTGGCACATTCTGACCAACTCATAGAAAATATAAAAGGTGCCTCAGATAATGACACTTGGTAGTTTCCATTGAGAAGGATGCATCGGACGACGACACTTGTCAGCTTTCGCTTGATTTTGACACTTAGACAAAAAATGAATCAAAAAGAAAATAGAGCCCGTGCTTTGTTTCAAACTTCACCATCTCAGACCAAAGTATGCGAGGACAAAACTTGGCAGTGCACAACTGAAAATCAGAATGAAACGTAGAGTAATTTTTTGCTCTACAGGATGATTGTCTATGTTGATTACCTATTCTCTAAGGCGAAGGCTAATTATCTCATCCAAGGTGTATATAACATAATGGGTGAGCATCATATGCAATAATGACACCCCGTCTAAGATGACAAAATGAATACTTGACATACCATAGATTCAATTAAGGAGTGCCATGACAATGTGTATGCCCATTCTAAATTTGTCAATAATAACTACTCTCTTCAGTTTCTTCCCCTACCATGTAATGGTTTGGTCAAAGAATAACCATGAAGTGAGTGCCATCTCAATTGAGATTTATGCACTGAAGTGTACCAATGTATGTTTTTTGAAATAATCATCGAGTATTCAAAAATATAAATACCTTTGGATGTTAGGTCTTGAGATGTACACAAAAACTATGCTATTTTTAGAGTGATGAAGGAAAGCATCCTGTGATATCCTTCCTAAGAAAAAGAAATCCCGTAGAAGGTCAATGCATGGTATCACCTCTAGTTTAGTGGTAGTAGAATATAACCTTTGGCATTTTAAATCCAATATTTCTTTGATGAATTGTCTATATTCAAGTGTCATATCATCTCCTAATCAAAGTACATCCATTGAATCGATGATGTCCCGTAATTCTAAAATGTTCTTGTATATGTCCTTACATATGGTGGCATTAAACACTATGTCTATGAACTTTGTAGAATCTTTAATTGAATAAAGGGATGGTGTATTTTCCCCTCTAAATGTCCTTGATGAATATTCCATTTTAATGTATATGCTCTGTGCTACTTGCAGTGTTTTTCTATGTGCTATGTATGCTATGCAATTAGTTCAGTTCCAGCTTGGTTAATGTTTTAATCATAATTATCTTTGTAGATGGTAGCTATATATCTTTGATACATAGGATGGTAGGAGACTTTGGATGCAATTTTGTTTGAAATAAATAACAATTTTCTTGAAATAATAGCTTGTAGATAAAAGTCCTAAAGACAGACAAATTTCTTTCAGGGCAAGTGGCCAAAACAAAAAGCTTGATGAAATAGTTTTTGAGACAAATACAATCATCATATAATTTTTTTTGAAATTGGGTGCCCATAAATTCTAAATGTGACACACACACTTGAGGATTGTCTCATAACATATTTATGGTGATACTTATGGGAGATCATGCAATATGGAGTGCCTAGACATTAATTACAAGGGGAGTGGGGTAGATAACTATCTATTAGTAGATAATTTAAAGTTAAGGAAGGATAAGATGTAGACACTTACCATGTGAAGACAACAACTTGTGCCAGTGTCATGTTTTTTTTGGCAAACAACAATAATGAAATGGGAAACAAACAACAAAGAACGGGAAAAAGGCAACCATAAAGGAAACTAACTATGTATCCCCAATAATATACATTAAAGGGCATTATAGTACTTCATGGTTACCTTGAAGGTATCTCATAAGAGATACCTTCATGCATAAAGGAATTATTGAAGGTATTACATGTCCCTCCAAAGTATCTCATAAGATATATCTTGAAAGACAATTCCAATTGTGTGCATTTTCAAGGTATCTAATAAGATACCCATTGAAAGTAATATAAATGCATGTTTGAAAGTCTCTCCTATGAGATAACTTATACCTTAAAAACATGTGTTAAATTACACTCAAAGTTAATACAAATCCCTTCAAAGTATCTCCTCAAAGATACTTTGAAATAAAATTCCAATTGTGTGCATGTTGAAGGAATGTTAGCAGATTTTCCTAAAAATTTGCTAGAACATGGAAATTATAGGTATAGCTTGCACAATAGGAAGTGGAAAAGAATCATAATAGCATGAGTAAATTTAAACAATCTTTAATTTTACACACCATAGAAAATATAAAAATAAACTAACATGAAGTTAATAATTCTAGATCATAAACAACATATTACAAGAGAGAACAAGCTAAAATAAAATAGAGTAAACAATGTGCACTATGCATAAGTAAAAGAATCTTAGGAAAAAAATAATATAGCTAGTCTATTAATCTCTATTACACATCAAAACAATATTACATTAGAAGCTTTCCAGTATACAAAAAGAAAACATTCATGGTATTCTTATATCTATCACTTGGCTAACAAGGCCGAAGACATCCAAAAGATCCTGTAGATGATAAAATGATACCCTGTGCACATGTGTCCATTAATTACACACTTACAATTTTACGAGGCCCTACTCTACATCTAACACTTTCTTAGCTAACTAGGTTGTGGCTACCCAGATTGTGCCTTTATATCCAACTTTCTCTTCTACAAAATTGCTTGGAGCTCTACGGTGGAATGAACTTAGGTTCATCTATGATATGTGCAATAGATGGTTCAACCTTTGAGAGTTCACACTTGAGAATTTTCCAATTATCAAGTATTTCCTATATTATGGTAAGAAAAATGTGTAGTGGAATCTGAATGACCATCAAATTGTGCACATCTACGTATTCTATGATGATAAGGAAGTCTTTGGCATTTGACAACTTAAGCTAGATATATGACACAATATCATTTAACCTATCTGTAATCCTTTGGGATTTAATTGCTAGAAATGTTTTGTGCATTGTGTCATTCTACCAGACCTAGAGCATCTTCATCAGGGTATCCCTATCTTTTATAAACTATTGAAATACACAATTCAATGTTTCCCCAATAGCCATTCGATCATTCAATACATCTTTATCTTTATCCACCATTGTGAACTTTGGTTTAGAAAAATACAAGGATTTGTCAAGGTGCTACCTCTAATCAAGCATTATTTGCATAATCTACTTAGCCTAATGCATAGTATTATCCAAAACCTATACATATTCCTCTATAAGTTTGCAAATGCCTATCATCTTAGTGGAAATAGCCTACCCTTGGGCATGCATTTATGTGCGCTCACCCAATCCTTTATTCGCTGAGTTAGTAACATAGTGAGTTGTTTGTCCTTAGACATTACTTGATCACCAAGGACTTGTGTAACTAGAGAAAGAAAAGAGTCATTGATGAGTTGCCTAGCCTCAGTAATTTGATTTTGTGCTTCTTCTTTCTCCTTATGCAACCAAAAAATAATATGTTTCAAGTCCAAAGACTTTTGTGCAATGGATTTTTTGAATGCATATGCTCCTTCAATTTCCTTGGATAATGGAAGTTGTAAAACATCCAAAGACATCTCCATGGAAGTGGAAGCAAGCATGGTGGATCTCATTCAAACAATCTTATATGGGGATCCATCCATGAAATATACATCATCTATTTCTATATGAGATTGCAAGTGCTTCGAAGATTTGGATTCGATAACTATGACAAGTGTATCCTTGTGGAAACTATTTATTATGGTTGGCTCTCTAAAATACTCCAAACATTTGAGTGCAGTGGTTGAATGCCTCACCTAATGATGGATACATTGTTTGTGCATCAATGGCCATATAGGGGACACTTCTTCTAGTAGATCTACAAATTTTGTTGATGATGAGCCAGCTTTTGGATCTTTCTATAAAATTTCTATCACAAGTTTGCATTGAGATTCTTCATGACCTATAGTACCCATAATAATAGAGGGATGGGGTTGTGTAATTTTGATCAAATGGTCACTACTTACCTTATTCAACACTTAACAAGTGTGTACTAATTTATAGAAAAAAAACTCCTCCTCCTCTTTAGCATAGACCTTTTATTTGATGTCTTCGATCATGCATTGAATAACTTATTATTTATCAACCTACAACATTACAAGATCATACTCCAAAGCTATCATTAGCACATGTGGGTTATCCAACCAAGGATTGACTTGCCTTGATCTCTTTCTAGCTGGTAGTGGTGAGGATCTTTGTGCAAGTCCCTTCTATTTACATTTTTCTTATTGTGGAGGATCTACAAACTACTGGGGTGAGGCTTGTGGTTATGTAGATGCCTATGGTTGTTCTTTCTCTTACTAGCATTATTGTGTGACTAAGGCTCTCTACCTCCATAATTCATCTTGTGATTTAACCATTATGATAAAAAGGGCATTAGAGTCATAGTTGGCATGGCTATGTCATGCACCTTGATTTGAATACCATTGTATAAATTTGTTACTGATGCATGCTACCCTAAACATTGCATGACATCTTATGGAATTTGAGGGTGTAACCTGATCAAAGTTAGAACCTCAAGCCACCATATGTTAAATCACCATAATTTATCATAATATTTCCCTATCTTAGTCCAAGTGATGCCTATGAGGGTAGTAGTAGGAAAAAGTCCATAGTAACATTAACTTGGCTTAGCAGGGACTTCTATTGTGTGAAGCATAACAACAAAACCAAAAACTAATATTGGAAATTTCACAAGCTACCTAAAAGTACCTTTTTGATATTAGTGGTAAGCTCAAATTAAAAAACCTTGGGCCAATTGAATTTATCATTCATGTGTATCATGTGATACATAATGTCAATTACTCCTTTTGTTACCTGATTGGCCTACTTTATTGTTTACCAAAGCCTCTTTGTAATACACTCTACCAAAATTCACATTACAACATATCCAATGTAGTCAATTTGGGTTATTTTATTTGTCTTAGTGGGAAACTTCTCCTAAACATATGGACATATTTGTGGTATAGTGGAATTGTACTTCAATAAGGATTTTGGATGATTTGGGAGGCCTGTGGCTCTCACCATGGTCTGTGCATTGATCTAAACGGTGATATCTCTAGACAAATGAATAACCCCTTGGTTGTATATATGCTTAATAAGGTATGAATGACCTCATCTAGTTAACTAAATGTGGGTAACTTGATTACCCTCTCTGCATCAAAACTCCAAAGTGGATGTTGAAATGCAAGTGCTCTTGCTTGTGCACCTGGTTGTGTTGATAGGGCAAAGAGAGTAACTTTGGTTATTTTGAAAAAGCCAAAGGGATATGGGTCATTAAATTTGGTTTGTTTAAGACCTATCCCAATCCCCATTTCCACTTTATTTTCATCTATGAGTGTGATCAACAACTTAATCCTATCCATGACTAAACCTATAATCTGTGTTGTTTAATTAGTTTTTTCTACCAAAATCTAGGTCTCATTTTTTAATTATGGGAGTATATCGAGATCAGATAGTAGAATAATCTTGCTCACCAAAGTCTATAATGTTTTTCCATTATTTCTCCCCTTTGTTTTATGGTTTTTGACATCTAATTTGCTCTTACCAACCTCTTAAAATGCACTTACTACCTGTACACGAGTGCTCTTTCTCATTTTTAATATTTTGGATTTGATGGTGACCTTTTTTGTCTCACAGTTTTTAAAATTACTCCACAGTGTGTGTTGGAATCCATGTCATTAATCCCAACTCGATCTTCCTCAAACAGTATGCAATATTTTAAAATGCCATGTCATTAATGATCTTGCATGACCATTAGCGGTATTTTTTCCATACCTATCTTGTCACCACCACTTTCTTGGACATTCATTTTAAATTAATCATAAAAAGTAGTCTTGACGGGTAGGGGTTATAATCAAATTTAACCTATGTGAGTCTCCATGGAATAACAATTGTATGTATCCTATTGGGAGAGAATAAAGAACATGGTCTCAAACTTGAAGCCAACACTTGGGTTCATTGCAAACTCATAACAATTGAGCACACAGGTGAACATGACCACAAAATTGAAGTCTCAGTCCCTTCTACTAAAGACACGTGTCATCATTAGAATCCTCTTTCTCATGTAATATTACTATATTATGCTCTATGTTTTCAACATTATAGTTGAAGATTTTACGAAGATGTGGTGTTCACCATTTAACATTTTCCACCTAGAAAATGTCAACTTGTTGAACATTTAAATAACTTTCCACTTAACAAAAGAAACAAAGTGATATGTTCATCACACACCTTTTTTGAGTTGTCATGTGCCTTTTTCCCACTCTACCTCCAATCACATTGTAGTATGTGACAAAATCTCTTTGGTTTGGTTGTATTGAAACTCATGCAATATTTTTACTCTTTACATTACTATATGGACTTCATGGATTAGTGAATTTATTAAATCTAACTTATCTTATTCACATCTCTGCATAAATCAAACTAAAACAAGTGTTTCCTTTATAAACTATTAGCATTTATGGACATCCAAAAATGAAGACATTCTGATAGGATTTACCATTAATCCCTTTATTTCACAATGCCTTAAACAATTTAAAATGATTTTTGTTTAACCTTTTATCTATAATAAAATCTTATGCATTTGTATCGCAACAATCTACGTTCAAATCCTACTAATAGTCAGCTACTTATAACAAGAAATATAAAATTCATATTTTAATAAAATAGAAGTGTACAGATTATAACCCAATATGTGTTCTAAATCATATGTTGGCCCCTTAATCCCATAATTATCATGTATCAAAAACTTATTTTAAAATATTTAATAAAAATATATATTTTTATATAATATACTATGCCTCAATCATTTGATATGGATTTACATTTATAAATAATATTAAAATTCCAAAAATATTATGTTCTATGTCAAGTAATATTAAAATAGATGTTGATTAAAACCTTGAGAATCATGGTAATCATATATTTTTTAATTAATAATGATTATGATCAATTAAAGACTAGACAAACTAACACTACCTTTTTTCGATTGAAAATTTTAAGTCAATTTTCTTTTATAAATACATAAAATGAGGGTGCAATTAAAAATTTGATCACATTATTTTTACATAAAAATTTATTAAATAATAACTACATTTTAAAAACATCCACTACATTTTTAAAAAATCCAAATATTTAAAAAAAAAAAAACTATTATAAAAATTCTTAAATAAATGGGACTACAATTTTTATAAAAGAATTCTTAAATTATAGCCATTACATCTTTAAAAAAATCTATTGTTTTATAAAAATTATTAAATAATATTAAGAATTTTTTCAAAAAAATCCAAAAAAACTTTATGAATGGTATTTAAATCTTTAAAATATTTTTATCGAAAGAGAAAATGAAAAATTCTTAAATAATAATTATCTGTAATTTTATATGTGGTATTGTTCAAATTATTTACACAAAGTTATATTTCAATTTTATATTCCCTATCAATTTAAAATTTATTAAGGATTACCAATTTATTATTGAAACACTTTATAATATCATATATTATACAAAATAATAATAAATAATAAATTTTTTAATATAAATTTAAATGTATTAATTATATTTCTTCGTAAATATTAAGAACCTATGTTACGTTTTATATCAAATAATATTAAAGTATATGTTGATTAGAAACTCAAAAATCATAATAATTATTTATAAATTTGTATTTATAAACAATATTAAAATCTTAAGCGTGTTGCTAAATCAAGAAGGTTACCACTTTTAAGAAACTGATAATTGTAAATTTTTTAATATAAGTTTTTATGTTTTAATTTTATTTTTTATAAATGTTATGTTTTATTATGTTGGAGGTGTTTTATATGAAAAATTATGTGAAAATTCATTTTACATATTATTCAAAAAATTAAATGTTTTGTCATCTATTATGTATTGACACATGTGAAGAGGTGTGGGGAGGTACTTTCTGTGCTGAGAAAATGTTGTCGATTAAGTATAATTTGCATACCACATAAATAGGGATGGAAATTTGATTGAAATTGAAGATGGAAAGGTAAAATGAATATCAAACAAAAATCCTAACAAGATAACAATTTTGTTTTGGGTGATCTATTGTTACAATAATGCTGCTAGGAGAAGCTCAAGATTTGAAAGAGGATGGTGCAGTCAAACCAAAGCTGCCAAATGTAGTGGAAGGCATGTTGATGATAAACAATACACCCAAAAATCCAAGATTCTAAAGATTTGTACCATGTTGTGCTCTTCTCCCACTAATGACATTGATTTGAATGCCTAAAAAAAAAACTATTAGCTTTATCTACTTAATACATTAACATAGACCAAAAAAAACAATTAAAACAAAAAAACTATAATAAAATTCAAAACACCTATTTATAAGATATACTGTATATAATAAATTGTCCATAATTACCAACACATTAATTATTATATTGTATTTTGACTGTTCAACAACAAAGAAAACCAAAGAACAAAAATAGTTGAAGCTAACAGAATGTGAAGCTGCAGCAATAATAAAAACAACACACACCTAAGAGACCTCCACTTGTAGTTTGGCCTCACCCAAACAACATACGAGGAAAAGCTAAGCCGAATGCTAGGCAATTTTCAAGGCACAGTCCCACACACCATCTAGGCTCAACAAAGGGAAAATAATAGATGAATAAATGAACTTTGTTATAAGAGAGGTTTCTAATTAAAAGAAAAACATGCATCGATGAAGAATAGTGACTACCTGGGTTTGGTACCCCCATTGAGTCATTCGCTGTGTGTCATACATGGAGGTGCCAAACCGAGTAGCTGCCCTCTTATGTATTTTTATTATATATTTTATTTTTATAATGATTTATACATATTTAATTTTTTTATGTATATTTTTGTTATTTATATCACATATTAATATTCGAAACTAAATTCAAATAATTAACCTTTATTTTAAATAAAATATAATAATCTATAATTTAAAAAAAATAGATATTAGTAAATAATAAAATTAATTTAAAAATAAAATTCAAATAAATTATAAAAATAATAATATTTTAATTAAAAACTTATATTCTCACATAAATCAATATAGTTGTTTAACTATCTTTGTCAGGAAAAGTACCACTGGCCATCTAAATGTTTCGATTTGCTTACTTAAATAATTATTAATTTATAAAAATGACCTTGCATTAGATTATTATTATTTTTAAATGTCTTTGCAACTTCAAATTGTATTTGTTTTTTGTTTTTTGTTTTTTCTAAGGATAAAGCATGGATTTTGACATGTACCCAAAACATGGAATAAAATCAAATAATGGACCTAGAAAGAACTAAAAAAGATAAATAATAAACAAATCCCTTTAATGAAGGATCAAGCAAGTTCGGGATGAAATGTCAGCAAAATATTATTTAATTAACTGTAGAAAAAAATAAACAGAGAACCCTCCATAAATCTCTCGAGTCAACAAACTTTAGCAAACAACCACTGAACTGACATGATACTTAGTAATATCTTGATCCATATTGGAAACATTTTCAGATATCAAAAGGTATTATAAATTTGTATATCTATGTAGTCATTTAATAGGAAAGTACACATTCACTATCTTTCAAATAAATATGGAAGATGTATTTATTGATATTATCAAGGAAAAATGAGACAACTTTCAAAATAATCCTTTGCTATCAAAATCAAAGTCTAAAATGAAGTGAATGAGGGTAAGTTATCCTCCCTCGTATACAAAGTAATTCCAGGGTGGCCTCTAAGCACCATAAACATTTGAACTCCCACCACCATATCTTTTGTTTAAGATTTCAGAAATGCATTGAAATCTCTTTGAAGTTTTGCAAAGTAAGCATTTGTAGCCCCAGTGGGTTCCATATCCATATATATATATATATATATATATATATATATATATATATATATATATAGTAATACATGTAATATAATATGGGCCCCCTATTATATGATGCCTCTTAAAATACTTTGTCAATGCTTCTCACCATCAATGCATAGTGCATATCAGATGTGGAGTCTTCTTGCAATATAATAATATAATATAATATTCAATATTATAGTATTATATTGAAATGAGGGGGTAGTTTTGAAATATATATGTTACTATAAAAAATGAAGTCTAAAGTGAAGTAAATAAGTGTAATGTGGTTGGTCCGCTTCACTCAAAACCCATTACTAGTGATCCAATCTCATTTTTATGATGTGCAAAGTGAATTAGGTGACGATGGTGAGGGAAAATTATATCCTACACCATACCAAGTTTTAATGCAATAGTTAAATTTTCATGACATGCAGCCATGGCAAAGGGATACATAACTTGCATGGTGGTTAGTTCTTTGATTAAGTGTTTTCTATTATCAGGGGTCGACAAGGATGACATGAGGTTGATTTGATTATGAGAAGGCTCCATGTTTGATGGGTCCTAGGTGAAAGGTAGGATTGGCGATCAGTCCTAGGTGATAGGAAGCTTATATGGATTTTAACGCAACTATTGGATTTACATGACTCACATGCATTAGAAAGGGGTACATAGCTTGCAAGGTGGCAATGTCTTTGATTGAACATTTCCTATTATGAAGTGTTAACAAGAAAAAAATGATGTTGACATGATTGTAGAAAGGGTCCATGTCTACTATGCCATTAAAATCAAGGCATTACAATGCCAATGATATGGAGATAAGACATATATGCTACCGATATATTGCAACTAATGTTCATATATGCTACTAATATATTACAACTTATGTTCATTTATGCTACCAATATATTGACATGTAGTTAAATTACATCCAGGCCATACAAAACTTACAAGTGGTGAAAGATTTAAAAGTGAGTTAGGTGATGATGAGGAGGGGTAGTGGCTCAAATCCACGTGACAATGTTACTTATGTGTGGAAGAGACATTGTAAATTGGCATATCAATGTAACAACCTTGCATAATGATACATGTCAATTATATCAAAGCAAGGTGGTCACATCTTTGATTGATTATTTTCTATTGTCAAGGGTGGACGAAGGCATCACGAGATTCGATTTGATTGTGGTAAGGCTACATGACTCTCTTTGTCTTTGTTTGGTGAAAAGAAGAAAGGTAAAAATTTCATGATGACCACAAGCATAACCAATTTTGTGTAGTTTTTTGGATGAGGGTTTGAATCTCCACCAATTTCTACATGCTCACTCCAAGCACTATGGCAATAAAATTCTCCTCTTCCATATATTTTCCATGAGAAGAATAGCCATCTATATGCAAATAGGGTTCGCATTTATCACTTTAGTGATTTTTTATGCAAAATTTATTATAAATATGCTGAATGTCGCACTCATCTCAATGTAAAATAATAAATTATGATACGAATGCTCAAATCATGTGGGACTTCACTTGAGTTTGGGAAATCCTTGAGGTCTTAAATGTGCTGGGAAAAGATTGAAATATGCATTAGGGGCCTTAGGAAAGAAAACCAAAGGCTTCAAAATCCAAAAATGTGCTCAAAAATGAGATAAAAGGTTTTGAGAGAGCGAGAAAAAAGAATTTAAGATCTAATAACCTTGCCATGTTGGGAGGGGTCAAGACTGGCAAGGGCCACATGCTCGTATTTCATTGGCTCTAGGCATTCCCAATCCCTACAAAAACTAACAGGCCTATAATACACTCTTCCATGTGCCTTCCTCTCATTGACCTCAGGCCCTATGCACTCTACCGCCTCGAGAAACCTCTGGACCAATGGGTGGTTGCCACACATCACGTTGCATAATCGAGCGTTAGTTCTTCTGACCTTGCTCTACATTTGCCACATGCAAAAGTCATACTCACTAAGGGCTCCACATCACCTATTAACATGCTCTAACTAACCTACAAGCATATATCGACATGATTCCTCACTCAAAATTATAGCTATCACTTGGCAAGCCTTCATTCACTGTGGGGTCTAATTTCCCTACCAGCCCAGGAGGGCTTGGGACTACGTTCTTCCACATGCCTTCTTCTCATTGAGTGTAGACCCTATGCAATATGTCACCCTGGGAAACCCCAAAATAAATGGGGGTTTGCCACACATTTCATTTCAAAATCGGGTGAGAGATTTACCACCCCCATTTTGCATTCACCATAATGCAAAATCTTACTCACTCTGGGCTCCACATCACCTCCTTTACTTCCTCTCATACCCCTTTTATCTTTTCCATATCCTTGTTCTGCTTAATAAGTGTCACAATATTATTTGTTAATGGATTTGACTGACCTTCCAACCTATATCCACTTGGTTCCCAACTCAATTAATCCCCTTGGGGTCCGATTGCCCTACCAATGCACTAGGGGTTGGACCTACCAAGGGCCACGTTCTCGCCTTTACTTGGCTCTAAGCATTCTTGGGGCTTATCAAAACAGGGATGATGGGAGTATGCTCCTTGATGTGCCTTCCTCTCATTGAAACCAGGGCCTTACACTATGCCACCCTAGGAGAGCTTGAGAGAGTTTGAGCCCAACAAGCACTTAGGTCTTCTTGCATTTGACTTGGAGTTAGGGTGAGTGTTTATCAGCCAAGTGATAATTGCTTCTGACCTTGGGTGCATGATGAATTCAACTTGGGTGAAAAAATTACAAATGCTCGAGCCACATCAGACTCCATTTGAGCTCGGGAAAGCCTTAAGGGCTTAAACATGCTGAGAAAAGAATGAATATGCATTAGGAAACTTGAGAAGCAATCTAAAGGCTTTAAAAGTTGAAAATGATCCCGTGAATGAAATAAAAGTGTCAAGGGGAGTGACAAAAGGGTGCGGTTGATATGAGTTCCAAAGCTTTTGTAAAGTGCATATCACATGGGTGCATAAGAGGGCATTGTTATTGATACAATATAAATGTTATAGTAGAAAAGTCACTGGTTGAGATAGTAAACGAGTGATTGGTGATCATTATCAAGTGGTAGTGATGGTTGGCGAGTTAACTTTTCAAACATTATAGGGTGTCCACATTGTATACTTAAGAAAAGAGCACTTAAATGAATAATTTAATCTAAAAATGAAAAACAACTTTTAAATTCCTTCCAATATTCCTTACACCTTCAAAACAACTTTAATATTAAATAATATTAAAATAAAAATTGATTAAAAACCCAAAAATCAAGACAATCATTATTTATAAATTTAAATTTATAAATAATATTAAAATCCTACACATGTTATAATTGTTTTGTTTTATATTAAATAATATGAAAATAGAAGTTGATGAAAAACACGAAAATTATGACCATCATTATTTATGAATTTAAATTGATAAACAATATTAAACTCCAAACACACGTTACACATGCTATGTTTTATATTGAGTAATATTAAAATAGTTGTTGATTAAAAGCTCGAGAATCATGGCCACCATTATTTTTGAATTAAGAAAGATTATGGTCGGTTAAAGAATAGACGAACTGACATCCCAGCTTTTCTAGGCTGAAAATTTTGAATTGTTTATGTTTTTAAAAAGAAATTGGCCACCTTATCCACAGTTAAAAGAATTCTTAAATAATAGCCACTACATATTTAAAAAATCTCTCAACTTTATGTGTAGCACCTTTCGAGTTGTCCGACTCGGCTGCGAAAAGACGGTCTGTTCAATTTGTAATCTCTAACAATTTACGGCCTGCCCGAATTTTTGCCGGTCTAGTCCTTATTCGTGGTCGCTCTCGGGTATATATGTGTGGTCTAGAGAATAGTTTGGAGAGTGATCTAGAATGGGATATATATATGTGCTTGTCCCATATATGTGGTTGTTTGGTCCTTGTGATTGGTTATTTGAGAGTGGTAGATAGAGATATGCATAGCCATCTATCTATCTAGTGGGAACCAATTAGATAAATATAGTTGAGGATGGGGATATTTTATATTTGATAGGCACTCAATCCCTTCGATTGATTTCTATTTTCAATCTACTAATTGTCACCTCTCTATATTATACACTTTAGTTACCTTTGGTCTCTTCAAGCTTTTACGTGTTCCCCTCTCTCTCTCTCACTCACACACACACATATATAAAACACCTAATATGATTATGTATATGATAATAATTTTGGCTCCCTTGATAAATTCAATACATGGGGCATTCCTTTTGGGGTTCCATATAGTATATAGGTTTCCTTGGTGAATGTTGTAGAAGATGTGTGTTGTTCACATCCATCGATGGCATAGTGGGATCATCCATGATCATCAAATCAATCTCTTTAAGGGGCGAGGGTGGGGGATGGATAGATATATAGGTCAACAAGGATAACCATAAGGCCCATTCTTCTACTCTCTACTCCCCTCATATATAAATAGACAATATGCCAAGAGTTGAATTGAGTAGAGTCATAAATTACCCCTAGTGAAAATCCAATATAGATAGCTACCCCATCATCATGCTCCTCATCGCATTATTATATATAGAATAGATAGGGGAATATAGTCATCCACAATAGAGAGATTACTCTTACTAGTTGTGGAAAGAATAGACATCTATAGCCAAAAACCTATTGCCTACCCATGGATTGATTATGGGTTACTTGCCTCTAGCTAATGTCTCCTCTCCATTATAGCCCTCCCCAGAAATATATGCAGATATTTTGACTTCAATAAATATGGCTTTAGAGATTGGGCATATTGATATTGGGAGTGGGGGTAGGAGCAAAGAACTAGATCTAGATAGAATTGACCATGACCATAATCCATCTAAAATCTAAAATCTAAATCATAGAAACTACAAATGGAATTTTTATAGAGAGGGAAAGGTGTGTATCTACATATGGGGTGCCAATGCCAATGAAACTCTGTCTCTATCTCTATATCCATACACACTATGCTCACCCTATATAGAGATTTGGAAGACTACATTTACCCTTGAAATTTATAGGTGCCCAGGAGGCCAAGGGAGAGCCTTGAACTATTAACTATTATTAGGGGCATATAGGAAAGGAGCCTTGAACTATTCTCTGGCCCCCATGTATCTATAGACTATATAGAGATTCGATCCCATATAACCTATATACACATTCCCTCAATAACCTACTCTATATAGCTAGGGGAGATGGAGTTATGGGAGATGCAGTTAAGGGAAAAGGAGCCGGGTGAGAGGGTCCCCTATCTAGATATGGAGGACTATACATTGTTTGCTAGTTCAGTGGTGAATCAACTATCAACAAGTATTCACATGTTGAGTTAATTATCTTTTATGGGGTGGGGATGGCAATAAATTTATTAATCAAGGAAATATCATAGATATTGTGTGTAAAATATGGACTATAGAATAGAAATAGTAACATTTCCATCTATATATAGAAGGGAACCAATTTATATATATTATTGCATGGGGGCACAGCATTGGTATCTAGCTTAGGGAATCTACATACCAAGATAGAGGTAAGGCCCAACATTTATCTATAATTGCTCGAGGGATCTATAATCTATATAGAGAGTGCAGAATTTTAGATATCATATTTATATGTCCTGGGGTTACCTCACCCTGATTATTCATATCCCATTGCCAACCCCCCAATATATATGCCTATCTTGATCTACCTTAGGTCAAGGTTCGGTTGTCAGGGATATGACCTATGTTAGGTCCATAAGATACCATAGCTTTCAGTGTTTTATGATTGACCCCTAAGTAATGAGTAGGTAGTTAAATTCTTATGATTATTCTATTCCCTCTTATACTCCTCTTCTTGGAGTGGGATCTCCTAGAGGAGGATTTCGTGGAAGGGGATTCAAACTGATAGGTTGAATCATGACATAACACATACATATATGGGTCCATTATTAACAATGAGACTTTATAGACAAGTGAGGCCATCATTCCTTCTCTTCAATAATACAAAATAATACAAAATTCTATTTATTTTATCATTCTTGGTGAAAAATCTACCTAAGCATACTCCTTTTAATACAAAAATTCTCCCCTTTGGGATTTTTTCCTACATCTACATGGAACAATGCCACTATTTGGGAGAGTGTAATTGTTGCATAAATAAGGATTTGAGTAATAGGTGTCACCCATATCTCTTATCCATTAGATGTGACCATATTTTTTTAATTATTATCCACATTCCATCAGGATGATGATGACATTTTATTAGGATTTGATTGACAAATCCTTCGATATAATTTTTTTCCTCACTTTCTTCCCCATGGTTGCTTTGATGGAGTTATCTCCAATAGTGATTGGATTACCATGAGACACTTGAAAATGAGTCATATTGACCATTTATTTATTCACACAAATATTTTAGTGACCTATAAATTTCCTCACTTGAGGAAGAGTATCACAAAAATGGACATGAACTAGGATGGCATCTGATCTCATTCCTAGATTGAGTAAAAAAGGTATAAATGAAGTTCATTTTGTCCCTCCATGCATCTTTATGATAAGTATATTTCCATAAAATGGGGATAACATGGATGAATGACATCCTCCCATTTATGACCAAATCATGATTACAATCGAATACCCTATATATCTATATTAGGGTTGGCCGCATATAGATATACAGGCAACCCCAGAAAACATATAGGGCTCTCTATCCAGCTATCATTTTGTTGATCCAATGGATCACCCTTAGTCTTGGGATTTTCTTTCCTTTATTCTTGGCAGGGATATTTCCTTTGCAATAGTTGGGTTTTGTTGTTGAATTATTATCATTGATCACTCATTACTACTTATTATCTTCAGGGCATATTTTCTCAATCAAAATTAGTTTTTACTATTTTTGCTAAAGTTCCTCACAAAACTTGTCAAAATTTGGTGTCACATATGCAAATCCCATATAGACTTGATGTGTCTAGGAGTTTTAAACATTAATTGCATAAGTACGGTGTAATTTAGACAATTCAAAATTTTTTCTTCATTTTTGGTCTCAAAAATCTCAATGAGTATAAGCCTCAATTGCTTGACTTGAGTGATGAAGTTCTCAATGTGAGGATAGTTTTATGGACTAAGAGTAGTGATCTTATTTTAAAACTTAAATTCCCTCAACTTATTATTCTTTTCAAAAATATCCTACAAGGTAATACAAAATTTATAAGGCTCCTTGCTACATTCAAAATGAAACTTCAATTGCAGGGATATTAATTAGCCATAGATGCCTCTAGCTTTGTCAGAATGATATTTCCATTTCTTCTATTTGATAAGATATAAACATAAAGCTTACTCATTTATTGCAATGTATTATATATAGATCATTTATAAATATCACATTAGTAATGTATTATTTATAGTTGAAGTAGTTGTAACTTAAGAGGGTTGTATTTTTACCCATAATTGTTAGCACAAAACATGAGTGAAAGTATTAAAAAAAAATTACAAGTTTTTTTTCTAAATAAATTTTTAAATGACCATTTCAATGATAAAATAAAAACATTGAAATTTGTCTATAGGAAAAATATATATTTTGAAAAAGTGTTTTCAAGAATGTAGCCATAAAAAATATATGGATATATTTTTTGAAAATTTTAAATAATATTTAAAATGATTGTCTTGATAAGAAAATCATAGAGATGTGATAACCCTATAACTGAAAAAATATATATATAAGAAACCCTTTTTACAATGATTTTTTTTTTCTAATTTTCCCTTTGACTTGAATTTTCTAAAATTCAATATGAATAAGGAATATTTTGACTTAAATTACAAATATAGTAATTCAAGAGTGCAGATATACCAAGTGTAACTAATACCTATTTTGAGAAATAATAGGTTGAAGTGTATTTGATCTATAGGCTAAATTCAGACTATCTCCTAGTTGAGGTATATATAAAGTAAGTTCTCAAGGATGACTCACAGGTGTGCCATGTAATCAAATGGTTGAAATGATTCTTATTATAAAAAAATCCTAACTTCCTATGTATCGTGACATACATGGAAGTTTTGATTCGTATACAAATTTTATGATATATTCAGTATTTGGGAAATATCCATCACACCACAAATAAATTAAAACTTATTACCACTTCACCCAGAATGATAATAGATCACATGAGTTTTACAATTGCCAGAATATCATTGTAACAAAGGTAATCTCTTTGAAATAAAATTGCTTCAACCTTTAATATCTCACTCAATCCAAAAATTTATAATCAAATACGATCTCATAAGGGTGAGGTGAGAGTATAATATTGATAATTTTAAGTAAGCCATTGCATATGAGACAAAAAAGTAAAATGTAGAAAAAAATAAACTGCAGATCTGAAAAGTTAAAAATGTTGAACATGTAGGAAAAGAATGAAAAAATTCAGATTCAATCTTTAAGATTATATAAAAAATGAGGTGATTAAACTATATATCTGATACCATATTAAATTATTGTATAGACTCTAAAATCATGTTAGTTACCGTAATATGAATAACCACAATATTTACATTAAAAAAAAATATTAAAACTTGAAAGTAAAGAAATACAATTCATTCAGATAATGTAGTTACCTATTTTGATTATGAACATTGGCTTACTTCTCTAAGTATAAAAGTAACTCTTATCCATAAATATACCCCACCCAATAGCCCTCAGATCTCATGGCAATTATTATTTATAGATTTCCATTTATAACATGTTCCAAATGTTGTCTTATATTAAGTAATATTAAAAAGATGTTGATTCAAATCTCTAAGAATCATGGCCGTGTTGAGGAGCTTGAACCAAGAAGATTGCCTCTTTTAAGAAATTGATAATTGTAAAAAAAAATTAATAAAAATTTTCATGTTTTGATTTTGTTTTTTCATAAATATTAATAATTTTATAAATGTTATGTTTTATTATGTCAAAGGTATTTTATTTAATAAAATAATGTTAAGATTCATTTCACATAAAATTAGAAAAATTAAAGGTTTTATTGCCCATTATTTATTGATATATATGGGGAGGTGTGGGGAGGTATTATCTAGGTTAGAAAAATGTTGTCGTTTTAGTATAGTTTACATATCATACAAATATGAATGGAAATTTGATTGAAATTGAAGATGAAAAGGTAAAATGAATATCAAACAAAAACACTAACAAAATAACAATTTTGTTTTAGATAATATGATGTTGCAATAATGTTTCCAAAGGAAGATCAAGATTTGAAGGAGGGTGGCAGAGTTGAACCAAAGTTGCCAAATGTAGTAGAAGGCATGCCAATGAAAAGAAATACACCTAGAAATCCAAGATTTTGAGGATTTTTAGCATGCTATGCTCTTTTCTCACTAGTTGCACTGGTTTGAACGACTTGAAGAAAGCTGCAAAACTCTTTCAGGGGTTAAATGACATAATAACTATCCCTATCTACTTAATGCATCAACAAAGACTCAAAAAATATTTTTTTTAGAAATTTGTATAACCAAGCTCAAAACACCTACTTATAAGATATGCTATATATTGGATTTTCCATAATTATAGTACATTAACTATTATATTGTATTTACGCTGTTAAAAAAAACACCAAACCAAAGCACAAAAATAATTGAAGCTAATTGAATGTGAAGCTACAACAACAATAAAAACAATGTACAACTAAGAGACCTCCACTTGAATTCTAGCCTCGCCAAAACAACATACAAGGAAAACCCAAGCCAAATGCTAGGTAATTTTCAAGGCACAATCCCACACACCATCTAGGGCTCAACTAAGTGCAAATAATAGATGAATAAATGAATTTTGTTATGAGACAGGGTTTTAATTAATAGAAAAACATGCATTAATGAAGAATAATGATTGTCTGGGGTTAGTATCTCCATTGAGTCATTGTCTACGTGTCATACGTGGAGGTGCCAAACCGAGTTGCTATGCTCTTATAATGTTTTATGTGTGTTTATATATATATATATATATATATATATATATATATATATATATATATATATATATTTTAATTTCCCATATTTATATTTGAGACTAAATTTAAACAATTAATCTTTATTATAAATAAAATATAAATATCTATAGTTTAAAAAAAAAATTTGTTATTAGATAGTAAAATTATTTTAAAATTAAGAGCCAAATAAATTATAAAAATAATAATACTGTAATAAAAAAAAACTTATATTCTCACATAAATCAATATAGTTGTTTAACTATCTTTGTCAGGGATAGTATCAATGGCCACCTAAATGTTTCTATTTTCTTACTTAAATAACTATTAATTTATAAAAATGACCTTGTATAAGATATATATTTTTTAAATGTCCTTGCAACCTTAAATTGTATTTGTTTGTTTTTGTTGTAAGGTAAAACATGGGTTTTGATAGGTACCCAAACATGGAACAAAATCAAATAATGGACTTAGAAAAAACCAAAAAAGACAAACAAGAAAAAAATCCCTTCAACGAAGGATCGAGTAGGACTAGGATGAAATGTTAGCAACATGTCACGTAATCAAGTGCAGAAAAAAATAAATGGAGAACCCTCCATAAGTCCCTCAGGTGAACAAACTTCAGCATATAACCGATGAACCAACAAGATACTTAGTAATAGCTTGATCCATATTGGAAACATTTTCAGATATTTAAACATATTAAAAATTTGTACATATATGTAATAATTTAACATGAAAGCACACATTGATTATCTTTAAAATAGATATGCTCGATGTATGTATTGATATTCTTGAAGAAGAATGAGGTAGCTTTCAAAAAATATCCTTTACTATCAAAATTGAATTCTAGAGTGAAGTGAATGAGGATAAGATATCCTCCCCCCTATACAAATTACTTCCAGGGTGGCCTCTAAGCACCATAAAAATTTGACCTTCAACCACCATATCTTTTGTTTAAGATTTCAAAAATGCATTGAAATATCTTTGATGTTGTGCAAAGTAGTCATTTGTAACCCCAATGGGCCACTTATATATATAGTAATACATGTAATACAATATGGGCCATTTATTATATGATGCCACCTAAAATACCTTGTCAATACTTCTCACCATCAATGCCTAGTGCACACCAGATGTGGAGCCTTCTCACAACATAATAATATAATAGAATATTCAATATTATAATATTATACTGAAATAAGGTGGTAGCTTTGAAAATTATCTTTAATATAAAAAATGAAGTCTAGAGTGAACTAAATGAGTGTAATGTGGTTTATGTGTCTCACTCAAAACCCATTACTAGTGATTTGATTTCATCTTTTGTGATGTGCGAGGAGAATCGGGAGTCAATGGCAAGGGAAAATGATATCCTACACCAAACCCAATTTTTAGTGTAATAGTTGGATTTTCATGACATGCATCCATTGTAAAGGGATAAACAACTTGCATGTGGTAGGTTTTTTGATTGGTGTTTTCTATTTTGATGGGTCACAAGGATGACATGAGGCTAAATTGATTCTGAGAAGGCTCCATGTTTGATCGGTCCTAGGTGGTAGGTCGGATGGGTGATTGGTCTTAGGTTGTAGGAAGCTTATATAGATTTTAAGGTAGCTATTGGATTTACATGACTTACATGCATTAGAAAGGGGTACATAGCTTTCAAGATGGCAATGTCTTTGATTTCTCATTTCATATTATGAAGGGTTATCATGAACAAAATGATGGTGACCTGATTGTAAGAAGGTTCCATGTCTGATGTGCCATTAAAATCAGTATTGCAATGCTAATGATATGGAGACAAGACATTGAGGTTCCAAAGTCTATATTGTAACTTATGTGAAAGATTCAAAGTGGGTTAGGTGATGATGATGAGGGTTAGTGGTTTGAATCCACATGACAATGTTATTTATATGTGTGAAAGATACATTGTAAATTGGCATATCAATGTAATGACCTTGCATAATAATACATGTCAGTTATATCAAAGCAATGTGGTTACATCTTTGACTGATTATTTTATATTTTCAAGGGTAGACAAAGGCATCACGAGATTTGATTTGATTGCAGTAGGGTTCCACGACTCTCATTGTCTTTATTTGGTGAATGGAAGAAAGGTACAATTTTCATGATGACCACATGCGTAGCCAATTTTGTGTAGTTTGTTGGATGAGGGTTTAAATCTCCACTAATTTTTACATGCTCACTCCAAGCACTATGGCAATAAAATTCTCATCTTCTATATATTTTCCATGAGAGGAGTAGTTAGTTATATGCAAATAGGGTTTGAATTTATCACTTCAGTGATTTTTTTTTGTGAAAATTATTATAAACAAGCCGAATCTCATAATCCTCTCTCTACATAATAATAAATTATGAATGCTTGAGCAATGTGAGACTCCACTTGAGTTTGGGAAATCCTTGAGTGCTTAAACATGCTGGGAAAAGATTAAAATATGCATTAGTGGCCCTGGGAGAGAAAACCAAAGGCTTTAAAAGATGAAAATGTGCCCAAGAATGAGATAAAAGGGTCTAGGAGATTGAGAAAATGGAATTTTGGATTTGATAACCTTGTTAGCTTGGGAGGGTTCAGGACTAGCAAGGGCCATGTGCTCGCTTTCATTAGCTTTGGGCATTCCTAGGCCTGACCAAAATAGATAGGCCAAAAATGCGCTCTTCCCTATACCTTCCTCTCATTGAGCTTGGGGCTTGTGCACTCTACCACCTCGATAAATCCTAAGACCAATGGGTGGTTACCACACATCATGTTGTAGACTCGAGTGTTAGATCTTTTGACCCTACTCTGCATTTTCCGCATGCCAAATCTTACTCGCTATGGGCTCCACATCACCTTATAATAAGCTTTAACCAACTTGCCAGCCTATCTTCACTTGGTTCCTAGCTTAAAATTGTGACAACCACTTATCAAGCCTTCATTCACTACAGGCTTTGATTACCCTATTATCCCAGGAGGGGCCAAGACTGCATTCTTCCACATGCCTTCTTCTCATTGAGCCCAGACCCTATGTAATCTACAACCCTAGGAAACCTTATAAGAAATGGGGATTTGCCACATGCCACTTTGCAGACCCGGCTGTCATATTTTCCATCCCCACTTTACAATCACCACAACGTGAAATCTTACTCACTCATGGCTCTACATTGCCTTCTTTACTTCCTCTTAGACCCCTTTTATCTTTCCCAGATCCTCTCTATGCTTGACAAACGTCTTAATATTATTTGTTGATGGTTTTGACTAGCCTTCTAACCTATATCCACTTGGTTCCTAGGTCAATCAATCACCCCAGGGTCTAATTTCCCTACCAATGGGTGAGGGGTCTGGCCTACCAAGGGCCACGTTCTTGCCTTTCCTTGGTTCCAAGCATTCTCGGGCCTTGTCAAAATTAGTAGGTTGGGACTATGCTTCTTCACGTGCCTTCCTCTCATTGAGCCCATACCCTTGCACTTTGCCACCCCAAGAGAGGCCGAGAGAGTATGAGCCTGGCAAAGACTTAGGTCTTATTCCATTTTAATTGGGGTTAGGACAAGTGTTTATTGGCCAAGCAGTAATTGATTGTGACCTTGGGTGCATAATGAAATCAACCTGGATGAATAAATTAAAAATGCTCAAGCCATGTCAGACTCCGCTTGAGCTCAGGAAATCCTTGAGGGCTTAAACGTGCTGAGAAAGAATTGAATATGCATTAGGGGCCTTGAGAAAGTAAACCAAAAGCTTTAAAAGTAAAAAATGAGCTTGAGAATGAATTATAAAGGTCAAGGAGAGTGAGAAAGGGGTGCAATTGAAATGAGTTCCAAAACTTTTACAAAATGCATGTAACATAGGTGCATAAAAAAACATTGTTGTTGATACAATATAAATATCATAATAAAAGAGTCAATGATTAAAATAATAGACGAATAATTGATCATTCGATATTAAAAAATGGTGATGATTGGTAAATTAAATTCTCAAATATTATAGAGTATCCACATTGTACAATTTAAATAAGATTACTTAAATGGACAGTAAACTCTATAAATAAAACACTTCTTCTAAATTACTTCCAATATTCCTTCCACCTTCAAAACAACTTTTAATATTAAATAACATTAAAATATAAACTAATTAAAAACTCCAAAACCATAACAATCATTATTTAAAAATTTACATTTATAAATAATATTAAAATCTTACACATGTTACAAATGTTTTATTTTATATTAAATAATATTAAAATAGAAATCCCTGAAGAGCACGAAAATCATTGCAACCATTATTTATGAATTTAAATTTATAAATAATATTAAAATCCAACACATGTTACAAATGCTATGTTTTATATTGAGTAATATTAAAATAGTTGTTGATTAAAAGCTCGAGAATCATGGCTACCATTATTTCTTAATTAAAAAAGAATAAAGAATACACAAACTGACATCCCAGCCTTATTGGGCTGAAATTTTTAAATCGTTTATGTTTTAAAAATGCATAAAGTGGGCGCACAGTTAAAAAGCAATTGGCCACGTTACCCACAGTTCAAAGAACTCTTAAATAATCACTACATATTTAAAAAATCTCTCAACTTTATAGGTGGCACCTTTCGAGTTGTCCGACTCGGCTGCAAAAATACGGTCTATCAATTTTTAATCTTTAACAATTTACGGCCTGCCCGAATTTTTGCCGGTCATATACAGGACGTCAATTTTGGGTCTCAACGATTGGAGTTAATTGACGTATGTTTTACTTATATATACATACTTCCCTTCCGGTAAAGTGAAGCAGAGGTGGTCTTCATTTCTCAGTTTGCATAATATGGCTGTTTCTGCCGTAGCTGTAGGTTTGGCAATTTTGATGTCTATCCTCCTAGTTTCTGGTGTACTTAGAAGAAAGAGAAAAAATAAGGAAAGACTAATGCCACCAGGACCATCTCCATGGCCCGTCATAGGAAACCTTCATCAGATAGGAAATCTTCCTCACCGTACTTTCCAACAGCTCGCTGAGAAATATGGCCCAATAATGTCCCTGCGATTGGGTAGCATTCCGACCGTGGTGGTTTCCTCTTCTCAGGCGGCCAAACAGTTTCTCAAAACCCACGACTTAATTTTTGCCAGCAGGCCTTACTCAGCCTGTGGAAAATACATATTTTATAATCAGAAGGATCTGGCGTTTGCTCATTACGGGGCCTATTGGAGAGACATGAGAAAGATATGCGTGTTAGAATTACTGACGGCAAAGAGAACTGAGTCATTCAAATGTGTATGGGAGGAAGAGGCGGCTGTTATGATCCGTTCAATTTGGGCGGAGAGCCGGCAGGGCAGAGTTGGGGTGAACGTCAGCAAGAGAATTGCCTCCTTCGTTTCCGATGTGGTTTGCCGAATAGTGATCGGGAGGTCATATGGCGACAGCGAGTTGACCGGCATGGCGTTGAAGGGGATGCTTGATGAGATAGGTTTGTTGATGGGATGTTTCAACATTGGAGATTTCATTCCTTATTTGGACTGGCTTGATATGCAAGGCTTCAACCGGCGTATGAGGAATGTTCACAAACTGTTTGATGAAGTTGTTGAGAAAATAATAGAGCAACATGTGGAGGCTAGGCAGGAGGGGGAGAGAAAATATAAGGACCTGGTTGATGTTCTTCTTGATACAGACATGCAAATCACACGAGACGACATGAAAGCTATCATTACGGTAAGTCTCTCTGACTCTAGATGAATACATGGCAAATTACATTAAAGTTAAGAGAGTGTTTCTGTTTTTATTTTTTTTAATAAATATATTGTTTGTTGTTGTCCGTTGTTTAATGCTTGGTGAGATTTGAACTTAGATTGTTATTATGTTAATATATATTTTATTTATTATATTGTAATTTAAATGTTTGATTTTTAAATTTTAAAAAAATAATTATTAAAAAAAAACCATCTTAAACAAATTTTTATTAATTATATATATATATATATATATATATATATATATATATATATATAATTATCTTTTATCAAAAAATTTATAAATCAATAATTACACTAAATTTTTAGTGTATGTTTTAAGTGATAAAAATTTAGAAATAAAAGTAAAAATTAGTTATTTAAAATTAAAAATTATAATTTTTAATTTATTAAATTTTATTATTTTATTATAAAATATATAAATTGTTTTTAATAATAATAATAATAATAATAATAATAATAATAATAATTATTATTATTATTTAAATAATTTATATTAAAATAATTTCTTTTATTATCATGCATGAACTCTATATTTTTAACTATTACATAAGGAATAAATCCTTGTTATGTTTTAAAGAAATCCTTATTTCGGTCAAATGTTTATTAATACCTAATATATTTAATAGTGGCATTCTACTTTCTTCGATGTATATATTGATTATTTTATTTTATTTTTATTTTTTTCTTTTTATATATATATATATATTAATTTTAATATTTTTTATCAAATAATTCATTTTAAATGTAAAGTATTATGATCATATGAATTATTGAAAATTATATAATTTTTATGATATTTTTTTAATGATAATCGTAATCTAATTTTTTTAATATGTTGTTAAAAATGATTCATTTACACATTAGAAATTAAAAATATTTTATAAAAATTCAACACACTATAATTTATTCTTGGTAAGTATTTTATTGATATATTTTTCTCATTATTTTATTTTCTTCTTTATTTTAAGCAATTTACATACTTCTCTTCAAAATTTTACAATCAAAGCCATACCAAGTGTTTATTTTATGCATGGATTTTTATTAGAAGTAATTGTGTTATAAAACTATTTATTGATATCATGTCACATTATAGATTCTATACATTTTTTTATCCGATTTGTAATTGAAAAATATAAATAAGAGTCAGATGTATCATGGAGATGTTTTAAAATTTATATTTTATCATATTTATAATTAAAAAATATAAATAAATTTATATTTTATCAGGTTTATAATTAAAAAATATAACTAAGAGTCAAATGTTTCATCTAGATGTTTTAAAATTTATATTAAGTCATTTTATTTAAAAATAATCTGTGGTTTATTTTATATGTAATTATACACTATTGACAATGTTTATGGATGTAATTCTATACATTTTGAATCAATTTTTTGAGTAATATTATGTGAAAATAGATTACAATTTTATTTTTATTTTACAAATAAAATGAAATAGATTATAATTTTATTTTTATTCTCATTCTGATAATAGTTCATACATTCTAAACTAAAATGTTGATTCAAAATACGGATATAGTTTTCAATACTTTTTGGGGGTACATATGGTTTAGGTTTCAATGTAAGACTATAAATTTCAATCCATATTGTTTTTGTTACTTTATTTAATAATATATAATACAAAAAATAAAAAATAATGACTTAAAAATATATTATTTATTGTTAATAAAAGTTAAATAGATTTTATTATATTCTAAATTAATTTTTTCATCTATTTTCATATTAATTATTTTAATTTAATACAAAGTAATTTATCGATTCTTGTTTAAAAAAATAATCGTGTAAAAAATAATTTCGATTGATTTTTGATGGCACATATGGTAGAGGTTACAATATAAGATTAGAAATTTCAGTCTCTCACACACACACACACACACACACACACACACACACACACACACATATATATATAATTTAATGGCTCAAAAATACATTATTTATTATAAGTAAAAGTTAAATTTATATTAATTGAAAAACAAAATCATACTACAATGTATTTTTATTTTAGTTGAAAACAATCTTTAAAGTAAAATTATATACCTTAATCCAAACTTAAAAAATATTTAGATTATTTACCTTTTTTTTCTAAAATTATATTTTTATAAAAATTATTATTAAATATTATTTATTTAAATGTTATAAATTTTTTAAAATATTTTTATTAAATTTTTTATATAATTAATTTAATAATAATTTTTAATTTAAAAATATTATTCATACAATATTTATAAGCTCTTCTCAAAATGTTTTATAATAATAAAAAATATTTGTAATTATAATTTGTACATAGTTTCATTAATTGGAAGCTTATAGCTATTGATTTGGTGTTCTTAGATTCATATATCTACAAAATTTGTGAAATGTGGTTTTCCACTTTCTCGAAAGAAATATAAGCCATAATTCTCTTTTTTTAATTATTAATGGTATTTTAGTATGGAAAAAAGTTAAAATTTTCATTAAAAATATTTATTTTGCATAAATTTCAATTATTTACCTGACATAAAATATGTCATTTAAAAAAATTTAGGTACCTTTTATTAATGATAATTTTAATTTGTGATAGTTAAGTTCTAGTTTTTGTCATATATCCCATTAAAGTGATCATATTATTTTTCACTAACTTAATTTAGCATTTGTATATAGGATATGCTTGTTGCTGGAATAGAATCATCTATAGCGACAATTGAATGGGCAATGAGTGAGATAGTAAGAAACCCTTGTGTAATGAAGAAGTTGCAGAGAGAAATTGGATCTCTAGTTGGAATAGATGAAAAAATAACGGAGTTCCATATTATAAGAATGGAATATCTTAAATGTGTGGTGAAAGAGACACTGAGGTTGTATCCAGCAGGGCCATTATTAATTCCACATGAATCTACACAAGCTTGTAATGTGGAAGGACCTCATCATTGTTACTTCATACCAGAAAAAACAAGGCTAATCATTAATGCCTGGGCATTAGGAAGAGACCCAAGTGTATGGAAAAATCCCTTGGAATTTCAGCCTGAAAGATTTATGAATAATTTTTATGATGTAATGAAAGATCAAGAATTGAGGATGATTCCATTTGGGACTGGAAGGAGAGGATGCCCTGGAGCCTCCATGGGAATTTCCATCATTGAAACTGCATTAGCCCACCTCTTACACTACTTCAATTGGAATATTGAAGGAGAGTTGAATATGGATGAAAATTTTGGAATCACCATTCCAAGAAAAGAACATCTTTTTGCACTGCCAAGTTGGAGGTTGAAGACAAACATGTCTTGATCCATTTTAATGGAATGAATATCAAGAACATTTTACAACCTTCTTATTTATATTATGTAATAAGTATGACCTCTATAAATAATTATTCTCCTCATTATCACTGAGAAACTATTACTTTATATGTATTACTTCAAACTATAATTTATCAATGAAAATAAAAAATTATTGATGCTATTGATAATTAAAAATATTATATTTGAAACATTTTTTTTAATTCTATAATCTATTTATATTTTTAAAATGATGTGATTTTAAAAATGTAATTAATAATTGATTCATGGTAAGTTACATATATTTTAACATACCATTTTCATTACATATAAATTCATATGGTTTGACAACCAACATATTTAACTAATGCAATTTTACATAAGAAAAAATCAATCTATTAAGAGTGACTATATTTTGTTGTAATATCATATATAAAAGAAAATATTTAATTAAAATAATTATTCTTAAAAAATATAAGAATTAAGTTTTGTTCTTATTGTGATATCATTTTTAAAAGGAAAATATTTAATTAAAATAATTAAATACTTAAATTATTTCTTTTTAGAGAAAGATAAGACTATGTTTTATTTTTAAATTTAAAGGATGTGTCAAATAAAATTTACATATATTTTTATAGATAAATATTTTATTTTTATTTTAATTAAAAAAAATTATTTGGCATTTCCTTTTTTATATATACTTATTATTAATATAATATTTTTATATGTCAATCTTTCATCATGGTGTATGAATATAAATAATTAGATTTCAAGCATTTAGATTGCTTTCAAATTTCTAAGTATTCCAAAAATAGATTTAAAAAAGAGTTTTGGAGTGATACATGGAAGAGATAATAATTGATGGAATGAGAAATATTTTATTATTTTTTTAATTTAAAAGTGTATAAAGAGAAAGAGTTAGATTTGAAACATTTTGAATATTTTTTATTTTTTCAAGAATTGTATAAATAGATAAACAAACTTAAAAGATTTAGGGTGATAGATAAAAGAGATAATAATTGAGAGTAATCATAATTATTTGTTTCAATGTAGACAAACATTGATTTGGCTGTCTCAAATTAACTTAAATAACAATTATTTTAAAAAATGGTGAATAATAAAAAACACTCATAAGAAATAAATAATAAGTATTAGTTTAAATAGTAATACAAGTTATAGAAAACATGGGTTTAATAGGTAGGATTAGGTCCACAATGTTTATGATCACATTCAAGAAGATTTTTTATTTGAATATCCCATCTAACTTTGTAAATATAGTACAAAACTTTTAGATTTCTACAGTAAACACAACTATAAATATTGTATGACATATTTTATTGTCTCATGCGTTGTCTTTCTTTTTATTTTTAAATAATATATTTAATTTAAATCTTAATTTACTTTGTGTCTATTAATTTTTGGTTTTATTAAAATATATATTAAAAAATATATATATTTTATTTTATGTAGTTTAATAAAATTATTATAAAAAAAAAAATAAAAAAATGGTTAAATTATAAATATTTAAATTAAAAAAATTAAGAAATGTAAAATATATATATATAAGAAACCAATTACAAAGGATATGCTCACTTTGGACCTATCAACTAAAGTTTTATAGCTCACATAAATCCCACTACTAATCCATTCATATTGTTTTTAAAACATTAATTTTAAAACGGATGTCATTTATTTTTTTTAAGTGAAAAGTTCGAAACTTAAAAAACATGAAGTTGGATGTATGTTTCAAATGACTTCAGTGAATAGTTAACACTTTAAAAAAGATGACATCGGCTAAATTCTCATACAACTTTATGTCATAAACTATGCCATCTTAAGTTGCGAGAGGGTTATGATGATGCAATGCATCATCGAGATCTCAATGCTATTTGGATTATTTTAAGCTTCTATAGGCCACTCTATTAACCCTTCAACGAGTTAGAATGAAATATTTTTATTACCTTTTTGACTTGTAGTAAAAACCTTACGATGAATGGATTTTATATATATAATATTTTGTTTGTTGTGGATTTGTATTTATAAATAATATCAAAATTGTATAAATTTTATATTTATATTATGTAATAGTAAAGTAGATAATTAAAACTCGAGAATTATGATAAATATTTTTAGTTCTTTCAATAATTTAGTAAAATGTAAGAATGTTTATATTTTTAAAAAGTTAAGTGGATTTTAGAAAAAAAATATTAAAATTAATTGTTTTTGAGACTCAAAACAATTTTTTTAAAACAGAGATGTGTACATATATTTATGAATTTATGCAATTAAAAAATAAGTGTATATCATATCTCACATTTCCCTTGTAAGTTATGAAAACTATTTAATTAAACCGGAATACATGAAACAGTTTTTAAACAACTGATCTTTTTCAGCCAATAAGAAATTTGGAATGCCTATTATTCTATCAATTTCAAAATTCAATATAAAATTTTACAAATAAATAATAAATTTTTTTATACATATTATTTAAACATCATAAATAATAATTAACAATATGTTAAAAGTATTAATAAAAACATAATAATAAAACTGTAATAATAAATTGAATATCTATGGCAAGAATGCCAATATATTTTCAATAATATAAATTAAGATTGTAAAAAGTGGGAATATAAAAAGTCCAATTATGGCTCCGAAAGGGCTGAAATAAAAGAAAGGAAACATTTAAAACCCCGTGGAGAGAAGGCACGTGGATAAAATGCAAGAATCCAATGCTCTATCTATTACCTTGCCACAAAATGAAAAAGGCAATTCCCTCCCTTTATTAAAAGTAAATAAGTCCTACATTTCCAAAGCCCTGCAATCTTTGCATTTAATGTGCCAGCTTTAAATAGTACTCTAAAATTTTATCATAACCATCGTCTGCTATGGATTGCTTTCAAATTGCTTCCATTTGCGTCAGCTCTATTCCAAGCCGCTGCCTTTCAGGTACTCACTCGGAATCGAACTCCTCACCGTTGGATTGTAACTGCTCGTTTGCTGGGGTTTTAATTCTTTTCTATATAATCGACTATAGTGCTGAATGTCAAGTCCTGCCATTCGATATGCTAGGCACCAATGGAGTTTGGTGGGATTGAATGCTTTTTATATAATCCCGCAGATGTACTAATATCCACTTTTTTAGTGTTGTTTACTACAAATTGTTTTAATCCTTTTATATCAAGAAGGGGTGAACTGTTCATACAGATTCAAACTCTAAATTTGGTCAAAAGGGAAAGAGGAAGAGTCCCTTATATCCGTCGGTTATCCGCTTCTCTTAAAAAAAAAACTAACCGTGTTACACACTTGGCTCCGAAATCAAAATCAAAATCAATTGGGTGTTTTATTTGTATCATCTAAACTAGTTTACATAGGCATAACCCATTACAACATTGATAATAAAGGTTTCTTATAGGGCTGCTTCTGTGCTTTTGTTAAGAATAAAATAGTTTTGACATTATATGTTAGGATCAATAAGGTATATTTTATTGTGCAAGTAAATAATATAGAAAAATAGGCTACAAAAACATAATGATAAGGGAAAATACATTATATAAAAGATTACATGAAAATCCTACAATGTGCAAAGAAAAACCATGGATAAAATGACAGCTAACAGATTTCATTATTTCAGCAATTCCTCTCTTACAACACCTCCAACAAATCCTTTTTGTGCTAATAAACAAGCACTCAATACTTACACTTGAAGCATTCAGGGTGTAAACCAAGCATAACTTAACCTCCATGCTTCAACCTCCAAGCATGTAGGTACAAGCTTGCATGGATCCACTGACTAGATGAATTATGGAGTGCTTCATGCTTTATAACATTTACAAAATAGAAGAGAATAAGAGAGAAAATAAAGAAAGAGGAGAAAATACATCATCCTTGAAGTTGGTGCACTATGTAATGTCCCCATTCACAAGCAAGAGGCCTAGTACGCTTATTTCAATCTTAGCCTTGGTCATACCCAAGAGGTTAGAGATGTTGGAGGCTATTAGGTATGGGTTATAGTTACCACATTCACTTTATGTTATATTTCATCGTTGACTTAAATAATGGGGATTAGGTGGTACTTTTTCATCATGGAGCTTCTAATTTTATGTTGAGATAACTTAAGTCAGATTTTTAGCATGTACACAATAAAGTCACTAAAGTTATAGATTTATGCACATGGGTTCTTCCCAAAAGGGGTGTAGGGTTTCTTTTGGGCCATTGATCTTATTTGGAGGTGATTTAATCTTGGGTGTTGGATTTCCTATCCCTAATAGATGGTGGAGATTATTTCATCTTTTTGGAGTTGGATATATATTTTTTCCTTGATGTCATTTGGGGGGTATTCACACATTCAAAGTTTTGGAGTGATTGTTATTAGCAACTCTTTTGCTTGTGGAGATCAAATTTTGTGAGATCTCTAGCTTTGGTGGTGAGAGATCTACTCCTAATTGGTAGAGCATTCTTTGGTAAGGGTTTCCAATCTATATCCCTAACCTGTTATTCATGTGATTCTGTATTGGGTTCAAATTTGTAGATATAGATCAAGGATCAAAGATTTATTAGCAACATTGATCAAAAATTTAGATTTAGAGAAGAGGATAGATCACCATCGACTAGGTATCCATTTATTTTTAGTTTTTAGGTAGTTGTGAGTCTTCCACAAGTGGGATGACCTACCTCGAGATTTTAGGCAACAATTTAGAAGAGTTTTAGTGAGACTTTTCTAGAGATTTTAGAGTTGGAGATTGTTATCATCATAAAGATGCTTTAAAATTTATTTCCATAATTTTTTTATTTTTATTTTGGAGATTACAGTTAGTTTTATTTTTCTCTCATTTTCTATCATAAAATAAATAAAATAAAATCAGACCTTTGAAATAAAAATTATTTTTTAGTTGTTTATTGTTCTACATAATTTTTCACATCTTTTGAAGCTTTTGGGTATTGTTGAAAGTGATTATTCTAAAAGTTATATTTTTTTCTTAATATTCGTACCTCTTTATCCTGAAAAATAAGAACTATTATTTGTGTTCTTTATAATTTTTTTTGATTTTTAAGTGGTGTCCTAAAAGCGATATCTCACACTATTCATGAATAGGAAACCATGTGTCCCTCATGTTCAAAGTCAAGCTTAGAATAACATCTCATGATATCCCCTTGACCACTCCATGCACACTCTAAAGTGTTATGCCCCACTTCACATGTGATCTCAATCTAGCATAGTGATTCATGTCCCCCAATTTTCCATGTGCATTCACATGAGTGAAAATATTCCTTACTTTTAACTTCATCCAATAGGAACTCACAAACAAAAGCATGCCATAAGCACATGCCTAAATGAAATCATGAGATCCAATATCATCACATCCTGAAATGCATCCACAAATCCAATCCATGTGACTAAGTGGTGAAATGTACCCCATTACTCTCTCCTCATATTTTCAATATGAAATATGCTTCATGGGCCATACCACCCATCATGGACCATGTCACATCACCAACTAAAAAAATCACTAACCATCCATATTACCATCATACCACATCACCATGAATAGTGGTCATGAATAGTAACTATGAATAGTGACTTCACACTTAACATACTTGCACTTGGAGTCAATATACATAGGATTTTACCATACTTGAGTTTTTTTCAACTAGATATCCATCAATGCCCACTACTTCCCTAACACAAATCCAATAGAGGTTTTGTTCCACTACTAAAACTTCTCTACCTTGACTAGTTTTGTCAATATTTGCTTTTCTATAATAGATTGCATCACCTAAAGTGCCTCTCACTTCTCCATACACCAACCTCCATCTAAGATTATTCCATTAATTGTATCATAACTCCCACTACTTAGGAATATTTATTTTAGTTCTCACCATGGCATCATGAGGGTTCCTACTCCCCATGAATCCAAAACATGGGACACATGTCTCCTCCTCCTCTAGGACAATCTTTGGAAAACAATGTAAAATACATGAAGTGCTGCACTTGATATTTTATCCTTGTGCACATCCATCCTTGATTTTTTCCTCCCATCACCTTTATCACATCCTAGTAATTGAGCCATAAAAATAGTATTCATGTTGGGTCATGCATCGAACATGTCAACAATACATAAAACCAACCTATGCTAAACACTTTTGATCTCTATGAAGATATTGAATATCCTATACTCACTCAACACATCTGATGAAAACTTGTATACTGACTTCTTCAATATGCAAACCAACAACATTTTTGCCTCATCCTTGTATCTATCTCTTGAGCTAAGTGAGATAACCATGTAGGAATCACATTGCTCTAAATCCTTGAATAACAACAAGTACACGTATCACTCTTGATAGTTGTGAGGAAATAAGATCTCATAGAAGTCAAAATTAGACTTCTCCACATATCATTCGAACCTATCAATGTGGCACAAGTTCAGTAGACCAATCATAGCTGCTATAAAATCATCACACTACTTGGTGCACCACTGTACCTATAGAGTTTTTGAGACTACATTTAAAATACATCTTACTCTACCAAATGTTTCCAAACACCAACTCATGTGCTTCCAATATTACTCCATGCATGGGTCTACTTGGCCAATATCTTAATCATATGCACAACACACTAGCACCTTAAGTTATCTAGTCAATAAATTCCTTCTCCATCTAGAAAAACCAAGTCTTAGTTTTTCTTTTTCATGTATTATTTAGCTACAAATCATTCAAAAAATGACACAAGTGGACCAATCATATCTTGAGGGAAGTCATCACGCTACTCAGTGAACCAATTCACATATAATTTTTTGAGCCTAAAAATGCACTCAAAATACATCATTACTCTACCGCATGTCCAAACACATGGCCTTATCCTTTTGGTAATAATAGGTCTCACTTACTCATTTTAATCTTAATCTTATTCACCCTCAACTACTTCAAAAAAGGTATAAATTCATGATGTAACCATCACCTTGTGGGCTAACTTCTTCTAGAGGTGTTCCATACATTTTAACATACTTGTACAGACCTATTTAGATCAATCATTCTTTTAGCCCTATTTTCTCTGTTTATTGGCCATAAATCTTTGTAGGTTAGCTCAAACATGAATGTAAAAACACTTCTAGATACCCATTAAGCCCTTCTGTAACATACTAAAAAATCTCATGAGGTTACTTTGTACAAAATTGTACTTTCTTCTTTAAGCCCTGCTCTAATTAGCCCTCCTTTTGTGAAAATCTCCTTGTCCAGAGTAAAGTACATAATTTATAATCAAACCAAGAATCATTTAATATACCCATTACCTTCTTAAAATAGAATCAAACATTTTTTAGTGCACTTCTTTTGAGAAACCCACTTTTCCTATATTGGTCTATTCTCTTCATCTTTACATGCACCTAGGATTCACTTGGCAATTGACTTTTTCCGTATTATCCGTACTGCAACACTTTGAAACAACTTCCAAAATTTTGGGAACATCATCAAGGGTCAGATTTCAATATTTCAAGAATTTTCAAGAATTTAAACTCATTTTAAAGGATAGACCCTAATTCAGGGTTTTCTAAAGACTTGCACAGGCCGAGAGCATATTAATTGTGACTGGGAGTGTTTTACCCTGTTTCAAGGGTTCCAATCAATTGACTAGGGTCTGTCTTAATACCCTACACCTTCTCCAATCATCATCCAGGTCATATCAACCTCCTATGTTTTCCAATGCTTAACATCTCAGTTGTCTTTGACTATATATGCATGATAGTCAACAGGGTTCATGATTTTGTTCTCTATTTCAATGGTCAATAGACTTTTTAAGATGATATACAAAAATGTCAATATCTTAATTGAATTCCCCATTCACATACTCATATCAAGGATGAACTTATCAATCCATCTACTATGCAAAACATGCAATTTTCTTATCTTTGCCTGTACATTGTCATCTATAGGCTGAGAGCCAACTATTGGGGTATTAAGATTTCAAAGGAGTTTCTAAAGCCTTTTTATTCTTCTCTTAAGTTTATAATTGCCTTATAGACCTATCTCCATGCCATTATAAACTTCATGCAAACAAATACACGTTGAATTACCTTGGACAGTGATTTGTAGGTCTGTATGCCTGAATACCCTGTTTCGACCCTGTTTAGGATTCTTATAACATTCAAAGTTCTTTAAGACCTCTTGGTCACATAATACTAGTTTTAACTTGTTTCCAAATTACAAACTAACCAGTCTTTCTCAATGTTCTATAGAGAACCATCATACACATACACAGGCCTGTATAAAAGAAACCATAACATAATCATGGAAATCAAACTTCTTTTCTTTCCTCTTCAAATAGAATTACTTACAATAATGTTCATTGATTAAAAGCTTATGAAATCTTCATAGACATCTCCATGCTTATTCTTGGACTCCACCTACAACTTCTCTTTCTCCTTCATTCTTACATCCTTTGAGATCCTCTCCTTTTCTTGTATCTCTTCCCTTGAATGAGAGGTCCTTTCCTCTCTGTCCTTCTTCTCCTCTATGTCCCTCTCATCCTCCTGGAATGATTATTATTTTTTTCTCTTTTCAAGAACCTCTTCTCTAACCTCTAAGCCCAATTTGGCTTAAGGCAAAACAAAATATAGTTTTTAATCTTTAACAATATACTAAGGTTGAAATATTTTCAACCACTCCTCCCTTATTTCCTCAACAGTCCCAACAATCATTTTTTTACCTTTTCACTTTTCACTTTTGACAATTACATTTACTCTCAAGGTAAACTTTTGAAATCTAAACATAATTTGGAGGAAAAATAAGAATTTGAAATTTCACGCTAGAATATCATTTGAATTTGCATGTTTGATGATCTCAACTAGTCCTCCATGAAGCTTTTATAGATGCTCCTACATCATACTCTCCCTGTAGAAAATATTTGAACCTTAGTTCAAATGAAATGCTTTCTCCATGCATTAGTCTTCATTCTATCCCTGGATCCCAAGGTCTTGTTGCCAATACCAATGCTTGTCTTTGTTTGGAATAGTCCTTGTCCTTCATTTTGCTTTTCTTCCTCTTTTGGTATGTTCTTCTCCTCATCTCTTCCTCTTGTTGCTCACTTGGCAACCTACGCATCTTCTTCAAGCCTCTATGGGCTTCTCTCTTCATGGCAATCTCATTTTGCCTTCTTCTCCTCTTCCTTAGGAGATCAATTGGCCACTTCAACCTCTTCTTCATTGGCCATACCCATGCTTGCCTATTCAACTGCATCCAAGACTCATATTCATCTTTAATCTTAGTTAATTCTCTCTTCAAGCTAGCAATTTCTTTATCAATTTCAATACTGGTCATACCTCTCTTCTTTTGGATACTTGCTTTCTTCTTGGTGCCCTCATGTACCTTGCTACTCTTCTCTTTTCTCAGCAACATTTCCATCTCTGAGATCTTCACCCAAGTCTTTTCCACCTTGGTCTCTTGATCCCTTCAGGTCCACTTATCCTCACCCAAGCCTTTCTCCTTGACTGGTCTTTTGACAATCTCCTTGATCTCACCTAGGCCTTTTACATCCTAGTCTTTTGATCCTTTTCTCAATCCTACAGCAATTATTTATACAACACTTCATCAAACACAAATCACAAGTCCAAGCTTACCTTGCTTTGGATCTTCCTCTTGAGCATTCACTATGCTCTTCTTCTAGAGCTTCTCTTGGTTCTTCACTAAGCCTTCCTTGGCTTGAATGCCTTCCTCTTCACCTGTTTACTTCTCAAACACAATAAAATCATATCAAAGTTACTCATACCTCTCCTCAACAAGGTCTTCTAGCACTTTGTCCTGTTGATCCCCTTGCCAAATCCTGTAACAACTCATTAGAAATCTTGATTCAACATAACCATCAACAAATTACCAATTCCCAAGAGCTTCAAGCTCTGATACCAAAATTGATGTAACCATCACCTTATGGGCTAACTTCTTCTAGAGGTGTTCCATACATTTTAACATACTTATATAGACCTATTTAGATCAATCATTCTTTTAGTCATGTTTTCTCTGTTTATTGGCCATAACTCTTTGTAGGTTAGCTAAACGATGAATGTAAAAACACTTCTGGATACCCATTAAGCCCTTATATAACATACTATAAAATCTCATGAGGTTACTTTCTATGGAATTGTACTTTCTTCTTTAAGCCCTGCTCTAATTAACCCTCCTTTTGTGAAAAACTCCTTGTCCAGAGTAAAGGACAGAATTTCTAATCAAACCAAGCATCATTTAAGATACCCATTACTTTCTTATAGGAGAATCAAATGTTTGTTAGTGCACTTCTTTAGAGAAACCCACTTTTCCTATATTGGTCTATTCTCTTCATCTTTACATGCACCTAGGATTCACTTGGCAATTGACTTTTTTCGTATTATCTGTAATTCAACACTTTGAAACCACTTCCAACAGTTTGGAAACATCATCAATGGTTAGATTGCAAGCTTTCAAGAATTTTCAAGAATTTAAACTCATTTTAAAGGATAGACCCTAATTCAGGGTTTTCTAAAGACTTGCACAGGCTGAGAGCATATTAATTGTGACTGGGAGTGTTTTACCCTATTTCAAGGGTTCCAATCAATTTACTAGGGTCTGTCTTCATACCCTACACCTTCTCCAATCATCACCCAGGTCATATCAACCTCCTATGTTTTCCAATGCTTAACATCTCAGTTGTCTTTGACTGTATATGCATGACAGTCAACAGGGTTCATGTCAATATCTTAAATGACTTCCCCATTCACATACTCATATCAAGGATGAACTTATCAATCCATCTACTATGCAAAACATGCAATTTTCTTATCTTTACCTGTACATTGTCATCTATAGGCCGAGAGCCAACTGTTGGGGTCTTAAGATGTCAAAGGAGTTTCTAAAGCCTTTTTCTTCTTCTCTTAAGTTTATACTTGCCTTATAGACCTATCTCCATGCCATTATAAACTTCATGCAAACAATTACATGTTGAATTACCTTGGATAGTGATTTTTAGGTCTGTATGCTTGAATACCCTGTTTCGACTGTGTTTAGGATTCTTATAACATTCAAAGTTCTTTAAGACCTCTTGGTCACATAATACTAGTTTTAGCTTGTTTCCAACTTACAAAATAACCAGTCTTTCTCAATGTTCTATAGAGAACCATCATACACATACACAAGCCTGTATAAAAAAAACCATAACATAATCTTGGAAATCAAACTTCTTTTCTTTCCTCTTCAAATAGAATTACTTACAATAATGTTCATTGATTAAAAGCTTATGAAATCTTCATAGACACCTCCATGATTATTCTTGGACTCCACCTGCAACTTCTCTTTCTCCTTCATTCTTACATCCTTTGAGATCCTCCCCTTTTCTTGTATCTCTTCCCTTGAATGAGAGGTCCTTTCCTCTCTATCCTTCTTCTCCTCTACGTCCCTCTCATCCTCCTTGAATGATTTTTCTTTTTTTTTTTCTCTTTTCAAGAACCTCTTCTCTAACCTCTACGCCCAATTTAGCTTAAGGCAAAACAAAATATAGTTTTTAATCTTTAACAATATACTAAGGTTGAAATATTTTCAACCACTCCTCCCTTATTTCCTCAACAGTCCCAACAATCATTTTTTTACCTTTTCACTTTTCACTTTTGACAATTACATTTACTCTCAAGGTAAACTTTTGAAATCTAAACACAATTTGGAGGGAAAACAAGAATTTGAAATTTCACGCTAGAATATCATTTGAATTTGCATATTTGATGATCTCAACTAGTCCTCCATGAATCTTTTGTAGATTCTCCTGCATCACTTCATGTTTATTTATACCTCCTTCCTTTTCGTGGATTTTTTATCTTCAACATCTCAGCGTACAACATTTAGTTATTAAAATACCACATCATGCACTCTATTTTTTGCCAAGAACCACAACAAGGTCATGCCTTGTCCTCATCCTCCTATAAAAGAGAATAATTGCCTCCTCACATTGAACAATTGCTTCTTATATAGGAACATTGTGTTGGTATTGATCCATCTAGAAAACCTTTTTCAGCTTCCTCTTCCACTCATTTGTGTGATTTTCCTTAGTAACATGAATATAATATGATCTTAACCAAGATATCATCCACCTTAATCCATAGAAAAAATACCTACCAATTTCTTTTTTTGGTTTTTATCTTCAACTTGGTCTCTCCTCCTGTCATAGTAACCTCCACTTGCACAAACTTGTCAACAACAAAAAATACTCATAAACATAAAGTTTTTCACCATGGATCTGATACCAATTGTTAAGAATAAAATAGATTTGATCCTACATATTTAGATCGATAAGTTATATCCTAATGTGATATTAAATAATATGGAAAAATAAGCTACAAAAATATAGAGATAAGAGGGAACACATTACACAAGGGATTAAGTGAAAACCCTGCAATGTGCAAGGAAAAACCATACACAAAATGGTAGCTTCCAAACTTCATTACTTCAATAATTTATCGCTTACAATATCTTTTTTACAAATTCCTTTTTTTGTTAAAAAACAAGTTCTCAATGCTTACACTTAAAAGATTAGCCTCCAATCTCCAACCTCCAATCATGTAATCAGAAGCTTGCATGGATCCACTAACTAGATTAATTTCAAAGGGAGAGTCTCATGATTTATAAAATTTACAACATAGAAGATAATAAGAGAGAAAATAAAGAGAGAGGATAAAATTTGTCATCCTTGAAGTGGGTACACTATTCATGAATAGGGAACCATGTCTCCCCCATGTGTAAAGTGAACTTAGAATGAAATCTCATGATGCCCCTTTGACCACTCCATGTGTACTCCAAGGTGTCATGCCCAATTTCACATGTGACCTCAATATATCATAGTGATCCATGTCCCCAACTTTCCCATGTGCATTCACATGGGTGAAAAGATTATCAACTTTTGACCTCATCGAATAAGAGATCATAGAGAAACTGCACCCCATATGCACATCTTTGAATGTAATCATAAGATCCACTATCATTATGTCCTCGAATGCATCCACAAAATATAGCCATATGACTAAGTGGATAAATGGGTCCCATTTCTCTCTCCTGATCCTTTTAACATGAAATATGATCTATGGGCAATACCACCTATTATGGGCAATGTCATATCACCAACTAGCCATGTCACTAAGTGAGATAACCATGTAGGAATCACATTGCTCCAAATCCTTGAATAACAACAAGTACACATAGCACTCTTGATAGTTGTGAGGAAAGAAGATCTCATAGAAGTCAAAATTAGACTTCTCCACATATCATTCAAAGCTATCATCATGGCACAAGTTCACTAGACCAATCATAGCTCTTAGAAAATCATCACACTACTTGGTGCATCACTGTACCTACAAAGTTTTTGAGACTACATTTAAAATACATCTTACTCTACCAAATGTTTCCATAACACTAACTCATGTGCTTCCAATATTACTCCATGCATGGGTCTACTTGGCCAATATATTAATCATATGCACAACACTCTAGCACCTTAAGTTACTAGTCAATAAATTCCTTTTCCAACCCAGTCTTATTTTTTCTTTTGCATGTATTATTTTGCTCCAAATCATGCCAAAAATGACACAAGTGGACCAATCACATCTCGAGGAAAGTCATCACGCTACTTAGTGAACCGATTCACGTATATTTTTTGAGCCTAAAAATGCACTCAAAATACATCATCACTCTACTGCATGTCCAAACACATGGCTTTATCCTTTTGGTAACACTAGGTCTAACTTATTAATTTTAATCTTAATCTTATTCACCCTCAACTACTTCAAAATAGGTATAACTTCATGTTTATTTATACCTCCTTCCTTTTCATGGATTTTTTATGTTCAACATCTCAGCTTACAACATGTAGTTATTAAAATACCACATCATGCACTCTATTTTTTGCCAAGAACCATAAAAAGGTTGTGCCTCGTCCTCATCCTCCTATAAAAGAGACTATTTACCTCCTCACATTGAACAATTTCTTCTTATATAGGAACATTGTGTTTGTATTGATCCATCTAGAAAAACTTTTTCAGCTTCCTCTTCCACTCATTTGTGGGATTTTCCTTAGTAACATGAAGATAATATGATATTCACCAAGATATCATCCACCTTAATCCATAGAAAAATACCTACCAAAATATTTTTTTTGTTTTCATCTTCAACTTGGTCTCTCCTCCTGTCATAGTAACTTCCACTTGCACAAACTAGTCAACAACAAAAAATACTCATAAACATAAAATTTTTCACCATGGATCTGATACCAATTGTTAAGAATAAAATAGATTTGATCCTACAGTTCAGATCAATAAGTTATATCCTAATGTGATATTAAATAATATGGAAAAATAAGCTACAAAAATATAGAGATAAGAGGGAACACATTACACAAGAGATTAAGTGCAAACCCTGCAATGTGCAAGGAAAAACCATACACAAAATGGTAGCTTCCAAACTTTATTACTTAAATAATTTATCACTTACAATATCTTTTTTAGAAATTCCTTTTTGTGTTAAAAAACAAGTTCTCAATGCTTACACTTAAAACATTAGCCTCCAGTCTCCAACCTCCAATCATGTAATCAGAAGCTTGCATGGATCCACTCACTAGATTAATTTCAAAGGGAGAGTTTCATGACTATAACATTTACAACATAGAAGATAATAAGAGAGAAAAGAAAGAGGAGAAACTTTTTCATCCTTGAAGTGGGTACACTATTCATGAATAGGGAACCATGTCTCCCCCATGTGCAAAGTCAACTTAGAATGAAATCTCATGATGCCCTTTTGACCACTCCATGTGCACTCCAAAGTGTTATGCCCAATTTCACATGTGACCTCAATCTATCATAGTGATCCATGTCCCCCACTTTCCCATGTGCATTCACATGGGTGAAAAGGTTATCAAATTTTGACCTCATCGAACAAGAGATCATAGAGAAACTGCACCCTGTATGCACTTCCTTGAATGGAATCATAAGATGCACTATCATTATGTCCTTGAATGCATCCACAAAATCTAGCCATATGACTAAGTGGATAAATGGGCCCCATTTCTCTCTCCTGATCCTTTTAACATGAAATATGCTCTATGGGCAATACCACCTATTATGGGCAATGTCATATCACCAACTAGCCATGTCACTAACCATCCACATCACCATGAATAATGATTCTAAATAGTGATTCATGAATAATAACTCTGAATAGTGACTTCACACCTAGCAACTTTGGCCTTCAAAAATAAGATGTTGATTGGTGGCACTAGCATTTCCTCTATGAGAGATATAAACATTGCCACGAGATTGAAATATGTTACTCTAGAGAGATGTTTCATTTACACGACCATGCACGAGAAGGATAACCAATTATTTGTGCCAATGGATATTTGATGGGCCTCTATGTTTGAAGACATCAATCCCACTTAAGACACATATTTAATCCTCTATTTTCTTAATTTGTCTCTGATTGAATTGAGATTCATATTTATACTCTTTATTCAATAGTGTGTATTATTGTTTTTTAGATTAGTGTATATACAATTATCTATCAGGATTGAAATACAAATATCACTTTTTGTAAAACTGATAAGTTATAAATCACATTTTTTTACTTTCTTTATTGTTATGTCTACTGGAATTTTGGTATGCTATTATTTTAGAAGATCTTGTAGTTAATGGAAATGATATTGCATATCATATCTATGCAAAAGAAAATTATTTATCACTTATAAAATTGAAGACATCAAAAAACATGAAAGTGGTAATATGATGAAAAAATCATGTTGAAAAATAGGTGTATATGTTTCTTGGTCACTGCTAATTCTTCAAATTTACTTTGTTATTCAATTTTACCATAGATTTTCAGCTTGAATAAGCCTTCCCCATAAGTTTTTAAGTGTGTTTACATTTATCCAAACCCAACATTCATGCACAACAATCTGTTCATGCCCTTAGAGATTTGGTTGGCAGGAAGAAACACTTATGCATGAAACAAACTATTGAGAAGTAATGAAAGTGTCACAAGTGCTCCAAAGGATATGCATATGAATCTGATTACAAATCCCATCTCAAGACTTGCATAACTAGAGGGCATCTATGTGATTGCAACATAGTTTTCTCAAGGTATGTATATATATATATATATATATATATATATATATATATATATATATATATATATATATATATATATATATATATATATATATATATATATATATATATATATATAATGCAAAATTTAAAATCTATTATTTTATTAAAATAAATAAAATGATATGTATCAAAATAGATCAAAAACAAATTGAATTGATTATGTTTTTCTCCTTGATCCTTTTATGTTTTCTATTGATTTTTTAAAATAGCCTTGAAAAATGTTTTTTGGGGGAGGAAGATTGTAGGCTGGAGAGATTCATTGAACATGAAGATGATTTCATTATTTATAAAAAAAGAACATCTTTCTGATACAATGAATCCCCAATTCAACCTTTAGGCTAAGAGTGAGAATCCAAATTTCCAAAGAAACTATGAGTGCATTTGGGATTTCATTTGCAAGTAGACCATTCAATTATGGTGAGTTTTATAGGGGATACCACAGATCTGCCTATTCATGGAAGTGCACTAGAATTGATGTGGGACATGATTTTCATGAATGACAAATCTAAGCAAAAACATACAACTGTAAATTAAAAATTAACCAAGATTAATTTTCACATGACAAAATTAATGGCTCCAACTCAATACATTTGAGTTATATAATCTGTACGAAGTATAAGTATAAATATGAGTGAATGTAACTCCTCCATGAAGGGTTGTCAAGGACACCTCAAAATAGAGTGTAACTATTCGATCTAAGAATTGTTGGTCAACAATGTAACCCCCATAATAAATGAGACATAAGATAATCACTATGACATATGATAGGTCAATAGAAACTCTTATAACTACACACCTAAGCAATATTATCCACAAATGCATGAAATCCACTCTGATACCATAAAAGAGTTGTAGCCAAGATCATCGGATCAATGATTACACATGGAGTGATCTTATGAGTTGAGAAAGTGCACATCATAATGAAATTGCTAGTAAATTAAATCATGTATAGAAGAATATTGCAAAAGAATGAGAGCAAATAATAAAATACTCTAGATCATCCTGAATGAATGAATACAAAAGGAGGGAAGTGTATATATAGGTTGGAGAGAAAAATATACCACACATTCCAATAAATATTATATTAATCTTCTCAAATAATCCAAAATGACGTCTAGAATGTTAAATAAGCTAATACAATAGTGTAGGCAAAACATAATGAAAAAAGGCCTACACTGACACCCCCCCCCTCCCCCCCGCCCAAGCACAACATAGGTGGGTGATGATATAAAAAATGGATCACAATAATAAGACTTGATAAGGTACCTAATTACATAGTGATGATCCCAATATCCTATAAAATATGAAAGATGTCTGCCTCCACAAAGATGAGAGAGAAGGTATGTGTAGAATGTCTCATGGTGAATGTTGTAGTAGTTCCCTTTGTAATAAATGTTGTCTCTTCCCATTGGAATAAATAAACCATGAGATATCAAACTGCTAAATTAAAACTCAAGTGGAATGCGTGTAAGAATCATAATGTATATGTTTGGAAAATACTCAAATGTCTCCTTACTAATGGTTGAATGTGCTAAAGTCTTATTAGGTATCATAGGACTAACTATAAAATATGGAAATAAAATAGAAAGAATAGCTAGATAATAAGATAAACATGGAACATTCACTTAATGAATGTCTATGGGAAGAGGAGAACAAATCTCAACAACCATTGAAACTGAAGATTGATTTGTAAATGAAGTATTCAGATCTAAAAGATGAACCTCCACAAGAACATATGAGTCATTAATATTCTCAATGTGTATACTCTCATTTGAAAAGTCCTTTAAAATGCAAGTCTATGGTGGCTCCGAAAGAATAAAAACTGGCACAAGGACATAAGTATAATATCCAATAGGACAATTGAGGTTTGGAAAAATCTCATCCTATAGTGGGGGCTCAACAAAAGGAAGAACACCGTCCACCATGAATATATCATCAAAAGAAATAAAAGTAGGAGACACGAGTACAATTATCTCTGAAGAGATGATAGGTAGTGGAGGAGGAGTGATGGAAGTCTCAGTAAGATCTCTAAAAAGAGACTATAGGATGCTCCAAATAGTGCATGGACACTTTGTATATTTCACATAGTAATGAAAATCCATGGAAACATGTAGTAATAAAGTAGAAAAAACCTTATCATAAGTATTATCAAACTTATTGAACTGAACAAGATTAGTGGGTGAAAGAATCTTTCCATATAGGAATGGAATATGATTCTTGTGTGTGAGATAGTGTTCCATATAATCATGCCATAAAACATAGTTGTCCTTTACAAGAAAGATAAATGGAGATAAGAAAAACTCTCCTCATCTTGATTCTGTTAAATAGAGTTGATATGACAACAATTGAGAGTAAATGTGAACACTTTAGAAATAGACTTTGAGCAACACCAAAAATGAGTCCAATCAAATGAGATCAATCATTTCAAAAGTGATAATGCACGCTCAAATGGATGTCTGGCTCTATTGATAGTACGTCTAGGAATACAAGATAAATCTATTCAAGTAATCACTAAATGAGAACTTGTAATAGTTATGAAAATTGAATGTGTGTAAGAGAGAATGTAGGGCCCACAACAAACCCCCCTGAAACCATGTTAGGTATCCCCCCAAAAATTTAGGCACTTTATAAAGTAGTTAATTTTACAATAAAAATTTACCTAATGCATGAGAAATTACTAAATAAACACTTTTAAAAAATATGGTACTCAATTTTAAGTTATCATTTGCAAGACACTAACAATACAATTTCCTGTAAATAGGCTTATTGACTAAAAACATGCACTTGAAACTTAAAAAAAGGTATTCTTGGATGAGATAAAATATGTCTTCCAACCACTCATTAGAATTGTCATGAAACCATGGTCTTCCTCAAGCTGACTAAAAAAAAAAACCAGTCTTCCCATAAACCCCTACATGCATTTTAATGAAAATAACATACTTTGAAAGTGTTTAATTAAAAAAATACATAAAGCTATTTTAAATAAAATTAAAAAAATATTTAATTTTTAATATTTTTAGGGAATTTTTTTTAGGTTTTTATCTTTTTGACTTTAAAAATGAAAGACGAAAAGTTGGGCACCACCATGTGAAAAGACTCTAGCAGGATTTGTATATGCACTATCATGGGAGAACCAAAGAGAAGTTTGGGAATCAATAGAGAGAATGGATGGGTAGCAAGGAGCATAACCAACTCTTAATATGCCCAAATGATAATGTAGAAAATAGACCACTATTCTGATCACATTTGCTCACCACACTAAAACTTTAGTTCCACCAAGGCTGCATCACTTGGTCTCTTTTGCTCCTTTAATGACCAATAATAAACAGTCAGAGATAGACTAGATATATAAAGGCAATTGTGTTGGTGTATTCACAGGCCTGGGAGTAAAAGTGGAGTCTTTATAGGTGGTAAGGAGCCATTGGAGAGGTAGTAAAGCTGTGGAAGCTGAGATGCGAGACTCAAGAAAAGGGTTATCACATGCATATCAGAATGGATACAAGCTCAACAATAGTTGATTCAAAACATGTTTCCCCATAATCCATACACATATCTTATGCCACATAAAAATAACCATGTAGGTCTTGTTGGGGAGTCTATATATGATCCATCTACTACATTAGCTGCATACTTATGTAGAAGACAATGTAATAATGGAAAAAATGATTCCAGGAATATGGCTCTTTGTCTATGTTTCTAGTCTGATCATGCACCACACAAAGATGCCAAAACACAATGCCGTGGATAAATCTATTGAGATCTACACAACATGTGATGCTAAAGGCTAGAGCAGATCTCTATCAATAAATAACAAACTCCAATGCCTCAAATCTTCTTTGCCAACACCAAAGTGTGTAACAAGAGACAAAAAAGAAAGAGAATGATGCCAATTTTAGAAAATGACACCAAACTCTTATATTCTAACACTTTTTCTTAGATATTAAGTCTAAAATGCCTCTACTACAAATAATATGATGCCAAGGTAGATATGTGGGACATGACGCCAACTTGCAGACGACAAAGAACCAAATTGAAAGAGAAAATTAATGTTTTCTTCCAACACCTATCTCTACCAAACTAAAAACAACAGATCCAAAGCATATTTCTCCAAAAACAATTAGATATAAAATATAGAATATTTCTCTCAAAAATTTCTATAATAATGCAATATCAAATCTCAGGATTTCATAAAAAATAATAGCAAATAACTAATCAACAAGACAATCATGAACATGGATTGGTGCTCTAATACCATAAAAGAGTTGTAGTCATGATCATCGGATTAACAAATGCACATGATGGAGTGATCTCACGAGTCAAGCAAGTGCATATCATAATGAAGCTATTAGTAAATAAAATTATGCATAAAATAATATTACAAATGAATTATAGCAAATAATGAAATACTCTATATCATCCGGAATGAATGAATATAAACGGAGAGAGGTGCATATATAGGTTGGAGAGAGAAAGATACCATATATTCTAGTGAATGTAGGACTAATATTCCTAAGTAACCCAAAATGACCTCTAGAACACTAAGCAAGATAATAAAACCATGTAGGCAAAATGCAGTGGGAAAAAGGCCTACGCTGACAAGTTTCAAGAGCAATATTGTCTAAAGAGAGATTCAATTTATTTATACCAAGAAACAATCAAATGCTTTGGAAACAACACTAGTAGGGACTAATGATGGAAGAACTATTGTATCACTAACATATTGTATACAACAAATATGTACATTTATTTTTAATGTATATTCATTTGTGCCTTACTTTTGGTCTTGTTTTGTGTGTGTGTGTGTGTGTATCAATTTTTTTCAACATGGATAATCGAGACCGACAATGATCCCAACATGCTCAGATTATTTTACAATATTAAATTTATATTTTAAAATTCAAATAATCAAAAGAATCTTATATTTCAAGATACATGTTTAAATTTTGCCATCTCTAATTATTTTACAATATTAAATTTGTATCTTCAAATTCAAATTATAAACAATAATTTGTATTACAAAATACACAACTTATATTATAATATACACATGCAAATTATATTTATATTATAATATACACATTCAAAGTTAACTTATATTACAAAATACATATACAAATTCAATCAAAAGTAATTTAAAATATAAAAGCAGGGACTAACCGCTACACAGTCCTTGTTTAATTAAGAAATGAAATGGTCAGTTGAAAAAGAGAGAAATTGACGCCCCTAATTTTTTTTGTTGAGAATTTGGAATCATTTATCTTCTTAAAATACATAAAGTGGGTGGACACTTAAATAATAGCCACTACATTTTAAAAACTTCCATGAACTTTATGCATGGCATCTTTCAAGTTGTCTGACCAGAGTTGAAATCTTTTCTAAAAATTGGCTAACTTTATGCATGGAATCTTCTGTCAATGGCAATGTTTTTAATATGAATTTTCATGTTTCAACTTTCTCTACTACTAAATAATAGCTACTACATTTATAAAAATTCAGTGAACTTTATACGTGGCATCATTCAAATTGTTCTACCCGACTTAAATTTTTTTCGAAAAATTTACTAACTTTATACATGAAATATTTTGTTAATAACAATATTTTTAATTCAAATACTAAGTCAAACTCCCTAACTTGAAATTTTGATTACTAAACTCTGCTTACAAAATTATTTTTCTATAAAGTCTCTTTACTCATAAATAATAAGATTCTTTGTATATTTAAATGAATATATACCAGACAAAAATATGGTCTGTTCACTTTTTAACCTAACGACCTGCCCGTATTTTTGCCCGTCATATACAGACCGTTAATTTTTAGGCTTGCAAAGTGACCCTCAAAGATTGGTATTCATGTATGTTTTACCTCTATATATTCTAACAATATAAGTTTATAATTAATTTTTAAAGTTATTTTTATGTTTTTAATATATTTATTTTCTTTATATCTATAAAGAAAGTTAAAAAAAAAGATAACAAAGTTTTATTTATATATATTTTTAAAATTCAATTCATTTTTTTTAATAAACATATTTTATCTTCCTATAATTCAATTGGTTTAGATTTAAAAATAATTTAAAATAAATTTATTTATATATTTATGTTAGGGCCAATTAATTATTTCATTTTTTTATTATAAATTTTAAAATATTTATTTAAAAATAATTTTATCAATTTAATTTAATAAGTAAAAATATTTTTAATCACATTAATGTAAAGTGAAAGCATATAATCAAAATATATAATGTTAACTTTTAAAATTTAAACTTTGTGGAAGCCTTATAATGAAACTTTTACTTTGTATAGTATATTATTAATTTTCACACAAGACAAAAATATCATATTTTTCATAAAATTAATTATATATAAAATTAATTTTATGAAAAATATGATATTGTTGTCTTGTGTGAAAATTAATAATATACTATACAAAGTAAAAGTTTCATTATAATGCTTCCACACTGCCCATTGAATTCATTATCTCTCTCAAAAAATTCTTGTCAATAACAGGGACTTTCCAATAAGTGCCTTTTTAAACCACATTTTATATTCATCTTCTTAGGCAATTCAAATCTTTAAAAGCCAACTTTTCATAACACTATCACCAACTATTATTATTCGATATTCTCATTCAAACTTTAGTATAGTTCATAATAGAATAATATAAAAACATAAAACATATATATAATTATTTATAGTTTTTTACATTTCTTAGATATGTTACAAAGATCTATTAAAGCTAAATCACATCTCTTTTTAGAGTGTTCACTTATTTTTTAAAATTTAAAATAATTATCTTATTAGTTTTTTACTTTATTAATTTCTTGTTTAAACTAAAGAAAAATATGGATCAATAATTTAAAAATATAGCCACAAATTACCAAGATGGAATATAAAAATGGTTACATAAATTAATTCAACATTGAATACATATGGCACATAGATAGTTACTTGAATATGAATTAAACTAGTGAAATTGATATGATATTACATTCTCAAGTTTACAATGGATGTGATGAGGACATGTGTTTGTCAATCTACCTTCTAATTTTCCAATAACATTAGTTGTAATAAATTTTACATGTTTATTATTAATCATAATTTTTTTTGATGAAATATATTTATATATTAACTTAATAAAAATATACAAATAATTTACAAAAAAATATAGGTGTTATGAGAGCATGCCATGCAGTCACACTAAGTAGAACCTAGGAGCCATAAAAATAGTATCATAAAATACTAGGCAAAGCCTTGGAATAACTCACAGAAAGAAATAAGTTTATGTAGTAAGAGAGAGGCTATGAGGTGGTGGATCCAAATCATCTAGACCCTAGCTCGATCTAGACAAGTCATCACCATCAGGAATGGGCTCCCATCTAGTAGCTTAAGCAATGTCTCTGTAATCTTCTTCCTATGTTCAAGTGGGTGAAATGGCCAAAGAGAGCCTAGGAAACTTGTCCATGACATCTAATAGGCCTCTAGGTGGTGTCCCAAAGAATCTAAGCACAAAGGAGGAGGTGGAGCATCCCAGCCATCTTGCCTAATAGGGGAAGAAGGTGATGGCTACCACCCTCAGTGTTGCCTAAGAGGGGTCATGCACTGGTACGAGGCACTGCTATAAGAGTAGTGTTAGTAATGTCTAGGATGATGCCCACCATGAAGCGATAGAGCCACTCTATCCTTCGGTCTAGGATCCTTGGGTAGAGATGGTAGAACCTAAGACATTATACAAGGAGCATCTCCCTAATGAGAGAGGATATCCTAAAGGTGTCTAAGATTTATAGCCACTTTATTGGATTTAATTTGAATATGCAAAAAAACATTGGAGATGATAGAGGACTTGTTTAAAGAAAAAAATTACAATTAGTAGCAGTATGATTAAACACAAAATTATTTCTTTCTTTCCAAAGCTAGAAAATAATCTCCACTTTAAAAGTATGCTAGACTTGTGTGTATTTGAAGGGCATCATGGCTTTATCTCCAAAGAGGATGTGATACCAAAGGAAAAATTTAGGATGGAAAGGCATAAAAAGATCATGGATCAAAGTCTAGACTGTTTGAGCTTTGGGATAGTACCATAAAATATGAGGAAGCATCTCAAGGTGGCCATAAAAAGGGCAAGTAGTTAGGTGAACTCCTAGCTAGATGAGTCTTCTACCAATGGTTAAGACTTGCTACAATTTATACCAAGCAAAATGAGCAAGTTTGGGATCCATACAAGCCCCCTAGATAGTGTTGAATTGAAATCTTCATGCCGAAATAGATGAGTACAACCCCCATGAACATTGAGATTATCCACCATGGGAAAATGGGGAGTGATCCATCCATAGCCAAGTTGAGGAGTGTAATTAAAAAAGGGGGTCTGAACATACCACTTCTAGTCCTCCCATCATGGTTGAGTAGAGAGGACCAATATTTTATGGAGTATAGAAGGTGGCATGACATTAAGAATCTCCTAGTAGGATTTTTGGTCTGCATTGGCTAACCAAAATTAGGCTTTCACCTCCTCCCAGGGTAGCCAAGAGCGAGTTGACATGTAAAAGATATCCTAGTTAGTATGAATTAACCTTTGGAAAAGTTTGAGAGCATTGATCCATAAGACCTATGCTATGGGTACTTCATTGAGATTAAAAATGGGAGACCTCCACAAAGAGTGGGTGTTAGCAGTAGCCCATTGTGGAAATTAGAACCATTCGAAAGAATCCATGAATTAATATTTTCCCATAATTTCCAGATGTTTTTATCCACAAAATATTCTATGTTTTGTATGGGAGACTGAATGAAAAGAAAATTAGGGAAGTCGAGCCCTTTTAAAGCTTTCTTACCCTTAGGTAAGACTGAGGTGTATAGTATCTGAACAACACCTTTCAATTTTCTTGGCCCTCAATGGTCCACATAATCCATTTGGCACATAAGGAAGTTGCTTTCTAGGCTATGTCAATAAACCTTTATTTGAATACCATTTTATTACTTTGTTACTAATGCATGCTATGTTAAACATTGCATGACATCTTATGGAATTTGACAGTGCGATGTGATCAAAGTTAGAACCTCAAGCCACCATATGTTAAACTACCATAATTTCTCTTAATATTTCCTTATCTTAGTCAAAGTGATGCTTGTGAGGGTAGAAGTAGGTAAAAGTCCATAGTAACATTAACTTTTCCTAGTGGGGACTTCCATTATGTGAAACATAACAACAAAACTAGAAATTGATATTGGAAATTTTGCAAGATACTTGAAAGTACCTTTTCAATATTAGTGGTAAGATCGAATATAAAAATCTTGGGAAAATTGAAGTTATCATTCATGTGTATCTTGAGATACACAATGTCAATTACTCCTTTTGTTACCAAATTGGCCTGCTTCATTGTTTACCAAAACCTCTTTGTAATACACTCTACCAAAATGTGTATTACAAAATTTATAATCTAGTCAATTGGGGTTATTTTGTCTATCTTAGTGGGAAAATTCTCTTGAAAATATGGATATATTGGCAATACAGTGGAATTGTATGTCAATAAGGATTTTCCATGATTTGGAAGGCCTGTGGCTCTCACCATGGTCTGTGCATTGATCTAAACAGTGACATATCTAGACCAATGACTAAACCCTTAGTTGTATCTACTTAATAAGGTATGCATGACCTCATCTAGTTGATTGAATGTGGGTAAATTGATTACCCTCTCTACATTAGAACCCCAAAGTGGATGTTGAAGTGCAAGTACTCCTACTTGTGCACCTAGTTTTTTTGATAGGGAAAAGAGAGTAACTTCAGTTGTTTTGAAAAATTCAAAGGGATATGGGTCATTAAATTTGGTTTGTTTAAGACCTATCCCAATCCCCATTTCCACCTTCTTTGTATCTGTGAGCATGTTCAACAACTACTCCTGTCCATGACTAAACTTATAATCAGTGTTGTTTAATTACTTTATTCTACCAAAATCTAGGTCTCATTTTTTAATTATAGGAGTATATCAAGATTATATAGTAGAATAATATTATTCACCAATGTTTGTAATGACTTTCCATTGTTTCTCACCTTTTTTATGGCTTTAGATGTCCAATTTGCTCTTACCAACCTCTTTAAATGCACTTACTGCCTGCACATGACTGTTCTTCCTCATTTTTAATATTTTGGCTTTGATGGTGACCTTTTTTGTCTCATAAATCTTTAAATTACCCCATAGCATGTGTTGGAATCCATGTCATTAATCCCAACTTGATCTTCCTTGAACACCATGTGATATTTTAAAATGCCATGTCATTAATGATCTTGCATGACCATTAGTGGTTTTTTTGCCATACCTATCTTGTCACCACCACTTTCTTCAACATTGATTTAAAAATAGTCACAAAAAAAGTCTTGACAGGTAGGGGCTATCATCAAATTTAACCTATGTGAGTCTCCATGGAACAATAATTGTATGTATCCTATTGGGAGAGAATAAAGAACATGGTCTCAAACTTGAAGCCAACACTTGGGTTCATCGCAAGCTCATAACAACTAAGCACACAGGTAAGCATGGCCACAAACTTGAAGTCTCAATCCCTTCTACTGAAGACACATGTCATCACGAATCTCCTTAGGAAATAAGAGAGATTCTCTTTAAAGAAAAGACATGCCATTGGTTGAGGGAAGTGGGGCCCATTTTTAACAAGAATTCTAGAGGCATTTCAAAAGGAGACACATGTCACCAGAATGCTTCTTACACATCCCTAAGATTTCATACATTAAGTTCAATTTGTCAATCTCTGGGTAAAGAAGATGGAGACACTTGGTATACTCATGGAGAGTCATTCACCTGGGGATCTTGAAATATTTTTAAAGTATTGAAATTTCGTAGGTTTGGAGGTGCATACCACATGTCCTTGACTATTAAAAATTAAATATTTAAGCTTAATGTCATGGGTATGCCTAAAGGTATTACAAGGTGATTTAGTATATCACCCAATACTACCTTCAAACCTTCAAGGGTACCCATATACATGCTTGAAAGGTATGCCCTAAGTGATACATTCAAACTTTTGGGCCTACAACAAAGGTTCAAATCACATATAGGATCCCAAAATATAAGAAGCTAATCATTTTCCATAATTTTTTTCAAAACCCCCATTACTCAATATCATTTTGTATTGTAATAAAATACATAGTCGAATGCTGACTTAATTGGCTATTTTTCTCTACATGGCTATTCCACTTTGATGCATGTTTAAAATGTATCTCGTAGGAGATACCTTTAAAGTATGATGAAGCAAGATTTGAAGTATGCAATATATGATATTAAAAGCTATTTTTTTTATTGACATAAATCGTGCTATTAAAAATAATGTTGTACATTAACTTTTTAACATTTTTAGGTTTTAACATATCTTCATGCTTATGCTGTGCTATAAACATATATTTATCTCCTTCATACAAGTATAAATTGGACTGATTTTATAAATAACCTGATTAACAACACTTCTCATGTCTTTTGTAAATGTCCAGGCTAAAAAATCATATGAAAATGGCTTTCTAATGTGGAGACTATGTTTATATCATAAATAATGGTAAGGTCATTAATGAAGGAAGAATACAAAAAGTGGAAGGTCTAGATGTTGAATCTATGGAACCCATAAATATCACTTCCACATGCCACAATGAGGAAATACCTATTGAATGTATAAGTTTTAATGTGACTAAGGTTTTTGATTTGACTCTACTACTTCCATTTTCTGCATCCTTTATGGATAATTTGGGGGATGTAGTTGATATTTTTACTATATGGAATACAAGAATGATGCAACATGTCAGAGATAAGTTTTTTTTAGATAATAACATGGAAAAAAGACAAAATAATGTGAGTTCAGTTCTACATATACAACCACTGTAACAAGAAAACCCTTGATTAGATTCATTTGTTTGATATATCAATGATCCTACCACATTTCAAAGCCCAAGAAAAAAATTTCTTGGAAGAAGGGTATATTTTTTGTACAAATGTACAACTCTTGTAAATGATGAAAAAAATTGATTTTGGTTTTGTTTAATTTGCACACCCAGGGGAAATTTTTGGTTGCATTCCTATTCTAATGTTAGAAAATGAATTGGTAATTTAGATAAGGCATGTTATATAATATTATGATAATTACAAAGGTAACTGATACATCTATCATTAGATGGCCTTCTAACAAAATAGTGGACACTAAGACTTGTAGAGCAATCAATTTACCATACATGACACCAAAAGGGAAAGAATTAGAAATGTTTGAGATGTAGTGGATAATAAATTCACTCCTTGACTAACATTCCTAGTGCAAAGGCAAATTATCTCATGCCTACAAATACTCAGGCCAAAAAATAAGTTAGCCAAACACTTCACTCAACAAGTGGAGTTTGATGAAAGCATAGATAGTGAGATTTCAAAAATGTATGTGGATAAATGTTGCACCAAAAAATGTTTTCAATCAGGATTGTCATTTGAGATTCTAAAATTTGAAAAGATAAATTTGCTTGATTCCACCACAATAGATAGGAGGTAACATGTCTTGGATGCCCTTTCTGCCAATTTTCTCTGCCAGTTTTCTTAAGAAAAATAAAAACAAAACTAACATTGAATTTCAGGGTACATAGATCTATTTGGAAGCTTGGCTTAAAATATATGGATTGAAGAAAAATAACTTTTTTGACATTCAAAATTGTCACAAAAATGGGGAACGAAATGCATTCCATGCAGGGAGATTTTGACAAAATCCACATAAGAAGACAATGGTAGCTAAAAATTAGTTAAGCCAATTGGTGGATGATTTTGTAGATGTTTCTCCATGATTAACATGCCAGGTAGATATAGATGACTCACAATAAAATGTTTGACATTTTCCATCATCTTTCACTCAAGAATTTATGAGGTGCCACATGAATGCATAATTATCAGATATGGAATATGAGCCAATAACCTAGCCAAAATTAAATAACATGTAGAAAACTAATTTTCATGATGTGGCCATTGTCATGTCTAATGACTTCAGTAGGTGAAAAACATGCATCTTATTTACTCAAGAAAAATGCTCTGGGTCCCTCTCTAGAGACCAAGAAGAGCATATTGATCAGGAATTCATGATGTAATTAATTCAAATACTTTTTGTAAGACAAATGTATTACACATATAAATGAATGTCAGAGCCATACCCTAAAGAATGCCTTAGTGTCATTCATGACAAAGTGGAAAGTCAAAACTTTTGTTTTAAAGATAGTGACAAAAAGCAAAGCAGTTACTAACAAAATATTAGAATTGTTAATGTCAAAGATTATAACACATGGTCATGGTGTAGGGGGATGTGGGCATCTTGTTTTACCATAAATTCTTTGAGGGCCTAACTTTACTATCACCTCATTAAAAAAGTGCTTCAAGGATATGGAAAAAATAATGATAGATACTTATGGATATTTACTATATAAACCTAGACTTCAAAATATCCATTGTATGATGCACTTTTGACTAACAACTACTACCATAAATGCAAGAAATACAGATAAGAAGCACAATCAATTGGTGACTTCAAGAAACTTCCTTACAGGATATACCTTCAACTAGAAAACTACTATGGGAACAATAAGAACATGTAATTCTATCCATAATTATGTTTAACAAATGTTGAACCTTAAATGGAACTAATTGTACATTTACAAATTCACAAAATCATGTTTTTTTGTATAGGTATGTGTTGCACTATTTATCTCTCCTTATATACAAAGGTGTTTTCCTTGATGTCAAGGTTATATTTCTCCTTATAGGACATAACCATGAGGACATCGATGACACATTTGGAAACTTGTCTGAATGCATAAAGAGGAAAGATGTATTGAGTGTGGAAGAGATGATGGACACTTATAGGATGTGTGAAAATACAAGAAAATTCATGCCATATTTGATTGAAGAGGTAGTGGATTTCAAAGAGTATGTTAATAGTTACCAGCTGAAGGGAAGAAATGAAATAGTAGGCTTGACAAAAGTTCAATAATTTCTTATATGCATGAAGCAAGGTCAACCCATTATGTGTTGTAAAAACTCTATAAGAGATAGAAATTGGTCCCCCCTGATTACATTATAGGGAACAAAATAACATGGTGAGCCAAATGTTCTAGATGGTAATCCAATAAAAATATATTTCAAAGAATTGAAAAATAGAGAAATGTCTAAAGATTTCATTATTTCAAAATACTTAGATAGAATTATAAAAAAGAGTGAAAAAAAATATAACTTGAATAAGTATGTACAATAATTCAATGAATTTGGTTTGATTGGAAATAGTAAGTGGAAGGATCTAGCATAGTACTTTCAAAACATCCATGACATAATGAAAGAATACATGTTCCCTTCTGAAGTTGAGTGTAAATGAGTTTTTTGGCCTAGAACTCACCTCAACATACCCCTGCATAGATATATACATAAAATGGTTCATGATAGGACCCTTGATTTTGTAGTGGCATCTACAGATACATATGTTGTTCCAAGAAGCAAGAGAACAAAAATTGCATTTGATTCAGCTAAAGATGTACAAATTAGTGATATGTTATTTTTCAGACCTGACAATTCTATAGGGGTGGACTACACAGTATAGGTTGCTAGAGCTAAAATCAATATTGATATACTACAAACAAATGGGGATATAGAACTAAGGGTCAATGTAGCTTGGTTTATCCTAGTTCATGTAGGGAAAAAAGATGTAGAAAAAGCAAAAATTTATTTGAGTTGCTTGGACAAGAAATGAAAGCCAAACCCAACTGACACATGTTTACCATCCATACTCATAGATAGTATCATCTACGCTCATAAACCAAATAAAAATTAGAGAGGTCATACACTTGTTCTCACTATTTTTCTAAAAGTCATTGTAACAGACTATTTGAATGCATCATCCCACAAGGCACTAAATAAAATAGAGATAAAAGGACTAGGATATTTGAAATGGTGTTTCCTTTATTTTGGAATGAGAAATATCATTAAAAAAAAACATTTAGTCCATTTTTCAAGAATGTATAATGTTTCATTATTTTATTTATTTACATTTATTTTTAGTGGTACTTCACATTTTTAGTCTTGTAAAATACACTTTGATATTTGATTTTTTTATTTTCTACTATGGAAATTTAGTGTTTTGGTAACTGTGTATCCATTTAATAAAATTTGACTATTGGAATGTCCAATTCACATTTTTGCATCCTTCAAAATGGTATTTGTAAAATGGTCTTCGTAATTTTCACATCTGAGAGTTTACATTTTGGATTTTGTGTTTTGAAAAATACACTTCAGCATTCTCATGTGTGTGGAAAGGTCTTTGGGGTTTATGCCTAGGAATATCCCACTTGCATGTCAAGATTTGTTCTTTGACATTTATGTATTGACAAATGTTATTTGGATTTTTATTTTGTCAAATTACACTTCATACAAGCACCCAAGGTTGTGCCACATGGCACAATCTCAGTGACTCAGCTATGCAGAAAGATGATCTATCTAAACAAACATCCCAAATAATGTGAGCACCTGAGATTACAACACATGTCAAAATGTTAGTAACTCAACTATGTGTAAGATTATACTAATAATATAATAATAAAACACCATGATTGATACATGATAGGTACACAAATATGAGATAAAATTTGGTGGTCATGAAGACATCACTCAAATCAGATTAAGTAAATAGTTCATGATCCATTCAACCAATGATACGTGGCATCTTGATCAACCCAAGTTTTTAAAATCATATATCACTCAAGCACTCAATTTATGTATGAATTATTTTTCCTTAAGAAATAAACTACCATGTCTTGTTATCTATAAATGCATGGTCTATGAACCAGTTTGAACGATCTCATAATTATGACTTATTGTAAATATATAATATAGATGTGATTTATTTGTAATAAGTCCAAGTAATTCTTGATGAAGTCCAATTTATTTATGTTAGTTTTCAATTACGAATTATTTATGATCATTTTAAATAACTTGGACTTATCAAAAATACATTAGACATATGTGATTTATTTGTAATAAGTCTAACTTAATATTGATACATTCTAATTTAATCTTGATATATTCAAATTTATTTATGATAGTTTTCAAATTTGGACTATTGATAAGTCTAAATTATAAAAAATAGTCCTTGATGGGTGCCACTAGCTTTTAGATGTTCCTGGTCAAGTGGAGGGTTTGACTCAGTGTGATTACGAGGATCTCACTTTGTGTGCCCTAACACTTCTTGACTTTCTATTCATTGTTTCAATTTTCATGCCCTAACACTTTTTAATCTTATATTCATCATATATGTGGTTATTGATGTAATCAGTTACAATTTTATGGGTTAAAAAGCATGGGGAACCTTGATACTAATCACAAGATATAGTCATAGCTAATGTTAGTGAGTATGGAGCTATTATTTATAGGTCTGGAAAAGGTGAGTTCTATTCCCTTAGCTATTTTTGATATGTTCTTGCATTTTTTAGCACAATGTCAAAAGCATTTCCTTGGTTTTATAGTTGACATTTATTTTTTAATCTGAATAATATTTTGGATCTAGCAATTCACTTGGAGTATGATGCTTGATCAATAGAATAATTTCTCTCTACATGCAGATTAAGTATGTTTTAAATAATTTTAAAGAAGGTACTTGGAATATCCTTCTTCAAATAATTTATAAGTTTTGTGGATTGATACCCTTATACATAATGTCTAGGATCTAATTAACTGATCAAATGACCTATTAAAAATCTCCTTATACAAAACTTCTAGGATCTAATTAACTGGTCAAATGACCTAAGTGGAGGATGTATGAGAATCTCTTAGAATGTGGTTGGTTTGTGCTCATTAGTTTTGCTATAGAGTGTAACTTAGGGATTCTACTAGATCTTCACATAGGCTACATCTAAGTCAATACAGGCCTCATGAAAGCTGGTCTAGTGGCTAGTGTAATCATGAATCCTGCCAAATCTTTAGAAGTTGAAAAAAGTATATCTCAAGCACAATTTGACCAAGGATGTTATTTTTTTGATCTATTTTGATTTTGAATACCTCTAAGTCACTCTATATAGAATTTATTATGAAAAGAGAGCCTCGTTATACCTTCTCCTTTCTCTACTTTCTTAGATCACATTTGCTTGATGCATTTGTTCAAACATATCACGTTTTGTGTTCATACTCCCACAACTACATATATGATTGTCACAGCTCTATGGGTAACAAAAATCCCACTACCAATTGTGAAAGTCATTATGCTTTATAAGCTTGCAACACATACTAGGAATATCAGGATATTGTGTTGCTAATTGGAGACTATTGAATAATGAGCTCCTTCCCTAATTTTGGTTTAAAATAATAACTGGATGTGACCACACATTAATGGAACTCCAAGTATTCATTTATATTTCATTTTTATATTTAAGATATGACCTGGCACAATGATTTGTTTTCTATTACAATGAGATAAATTAGTAAATTTTTATCAAATTGGAAATTACAATGAAAGGCCATCTATAATATAATATTGAAATTATGTGTGTGAGATCATTTTAAATTAGGATGATTTCAAACAAGGATTGGATTATCTTCATTATGTTATATAATTTGTATGCTTTTCCACACTTTTACATCTTGGTAAGAACCATATAGCTTTTATTTTAACAAAAGTCTAATGATAACCCTTAAAGGCCAAGGTGGTTGTTTGTTCCATGCATATTATGAAATCCCTAAATTCTTGTCATTGGTTAGTGGCATCGGTCATGAATAATTAATATTAGTTTAATACTAAACAAGATGGAAAGTGATCCCAACTATTTTTTAGATGCACATTCACTTTAATAATATGTTTAATCAATACTAGTTGTATGCACTCTCAAGTCCAAATTTTGGCTAATTCATATTTGGAATATCATCATTCATATTGATAGTGATATTTGCATTACATATAAATATAAACATTTTAGCAGACCAATCACAATGGTAAATGAAAATGTTTAGAGTGTTTATTTATAGTTCATCTAATAAAAAATAGGACTTGCAACATGGTTTAAGGCCTTTTTGTAATCACATAACAATAAGTAATCCACATTGAAGCCAATACCAAGAAATGTTTTCTCTAAGTTCAAGAAAAAAAAATGCTTATTCTTCTTCTTCTTCCCACTACACATACAGATTGATTAAAGCTTCCAAAATGCAGAGCATTAAAAGCATATGGTAAGAAGTGCAACTCTACTTTTACTTCTTCTCTCAATGATCAATTATTCCTAATATTTGTAAACGATATAGTATACAAACTGATAGGTACTAAAACCACTCCATGATAATTTTTATGAGTGCTTTATATTTTTTATACTTTATATATATTTATATTTATATATATATATATATATATATATATATATATATATATATATATATATATATATATATATATGTTAGTTACATATTGAACTTGGATTTTTTCCATAATAAATATGGCATACAATCAATACCATCAATTTTACCATTTATAATATAAGTATTTTCATTAATATTATTATTTTTTTATAAAAAATTATAAATTCAATTTATAATAATTTAAAATTTATTAAATTAAATATAAAATAGATTTAAAAAAATTATCTATTAAATTTTATTTTAAAAAAATGTGAAAGCAAATTTTGTTGTTAACCTACCCACTATCTCATTATTAATCTACAAAATTAAGCTATAACTAACTTTAGTTTTGAGACTTTTCATAGATAAAACACACTTTCTTAAAAACTTATGTAATTTTTTTTTCTAATTCTAATTATTCATGAAATTGTTGAGAAGGCTTACTTTTCAATACTAGTATTTCTTATTCATTTCTTCTCTACAAATAATGTGCAAGTTAGATAACAATTTGATGAAGACTTTAATAAATTTTATAAACATTAACCTATATATAATTATTGGTTCAAAAAATTTATAATAAAAAAATTAATATAAATTTATTTAATAATTTTTAACAAATAAATGTAATAATTTAAAAAGAGTTATGCATGTATATATATCAAATTAAAAATACTAATTTTAAATTTAAAAAAAATAATTAATTTAAAATAAAAATAAAATGTAATAATATCAAAAATAATGAAACAAATATTTACAAATTCTAATAAATTTTATTGTAAATTATATAACGATTATGAAATTATTATCTTATGTGATAAATAATAATATATTAGACAAAATAAAAGTTTTATTATAATCCTTTCAATCTACCCATTGAATGCATTCACCTCTGACAAATTTCTTATCAATGATAAAAACTTTCTAATAACTCTATTTATATTACATTTCATATTTATTTCTTGATAATTTAAATATTTAAAACATCACTTTTTTAGGCCAAAAGTGTTAGACTTGCCAAGCAAGTCTTATTATTGTATAGTTTGCAACTTAGATTTTTCCTGCTAATATAATAAAATATAACATCACCAGTGAATATTATTCAACATTATTATTTAAACATTAGTATAATTCATGACATAACATAATATAAACATAAAATAATATTAATGTATATAATTATTATAATTATTTATATTTATTAAATGTTTCAAAAATATTTATCAAATTTAAATTATTACTTTTTAAATGCTCATTTAAATTTTATAACTTTTTAAAAATTTCAATAATTATTTTATGATTTTTTTTAATTTAATAATTATTTTTAAATTAAACAAAATTATTTATATATATATAAAATCAAGATGGAATATAAAAATGGCAATAAAAATTAATTCAATATTAAATATATATTTTATATACACAGTTACTTTAATACTATTTAAATTAATGAAATTGATATGATATTACTCTCTCAAGTTTTAAATGGATGTAATGTGAATATGTCTATCACCCTACCTCTCAATTTTATAATAACTTTATTTATATTAAATTTCACATATGTTTTATTAATATTAAAAAAATTTAACGCAAATTTTTCATATTGTAAGATTTTCGGAAAAAAATGATACTAAACCCTATAAACCTTATCAATAGATTTTTTTTCATAGTTTTTATTATTGAAGACTGCCCTCCAAATATTTCCATAACTCATACTAGAATAAAAGATATATATATATATATATATATATATATATATATATATATATATATATATATATATATATATATATATATTCCTTTCACCATTTACAATGATTTCTTACAATTAAACTGGGGACTTAATTTCTAATTTTAATCACTTTTTAAAATTTGAAATAATTATATAATAGATTTTTTTATTTAATCATTTCAGGACAATCAATTCAAATATTAAATAAATATTTATAAATCATTTAAATTAAATTAAAAAAATTTTAAAAATCAATTCTTCATTAAATATACATGACACACACACAATTTTATAAAGAAGAATGATAATCACAAAATTCATATATAATAATTCTCTAGAATTCTAGTGAACATCAGGAAGATATCTCTCCCTAAAATTTTATTAATTATTTAAACAAAAGAATATATTTATTATAATTATTTACCTTTTTTTTTTTTTTTGACATTTCTTGCATAGTTTATAACAATTTATCAAAAACTAAATCTGAGCTCCCTTATGAATGCTCATTTGATTTTGATATGAATATTCATTTAATTTTGATAGCATTTAAAATTTTAAAACTTTAAGTTCGTGAATTTTTAACTTTCATCATTTATTTTTTCACTTAAATAATATAATTAATTAATTTTTAAAAAAAAAATCTAATCATAAATCACTAAAAATAAATTAAAAAACTGTTATGCAAATTAATCCGGCATTAAATATACATGAATTGTGTAGAGTTTCACAATTATGAATAAAACAAAAAAAATTTAAATGTCATTATACTATCTATTTTTGTGTGGAAGTGAATAAAATACATGTGGAATTATAAATTAAATACCTTCCCATCACTATTTACATTGATTTGTTAAAATTAAATAAAGTTTTGTTTTTAATGTTCATTTAATTTTCACCAATTGTTTTTTAATTCAAAACATGTTTTCATGATTTATTCGCTTTAATTATTCGCTTTAATTAATTATCAATTCATATAAATAAGACAATCCATTTTTTTTAAAAAACAAAAAACAAAACTAAACTATGTATAAATCACTAGAAAGAAATAACAGAAAGTTTGTACAACCTAATTAGAGAAAATGCATAGTATCTCAAAGAATAATGATCCTACAAGACGCTCCTCTTAGGCTTTGGTTCAACACGATAAAAATACGTCTCTAATTTCGAAGTTAATTAAAAACTCTTCATACCATACCAAATTAAAAGAAACTGATGTCATTTATTACCAAATTAAACTACTGATACCATACCAAATAACTTTTAGTTCACAACCGACAATAATAAATCAATCAAAATTTTCAATTACAAGCTATAAATTACCAGGAGGAGATAAAAAGGGAATATAAAAATTAGTTTTTCATTTAATACACATGTCACGCTTCTAATTTCCGAAAAACAAATGATGGTAGAAAAAAATTAATAAGTGATGACCCTCTTCTGATTTTATGTGAACATGATGGAGACGTGTGCTTATCATCTATAAAATATGGTATGGTTTGATAATAGTTCCCTCAACATTCTGAGCTATAAATAATTTCATACTTTGTTAGCGTAGCAAAACATTCCTTGATCACAATTCACAACATTAACGTGTTATTATTTTATCATTCTCAAAATGCTTTTGACTATTGGAAATTTGGTTTGGAATAATGAATTCCATGTGTGTATTGAAAATCCTAATCTCCAAATCACAACATTGTTATATTATATGTAATTTGAAAGTTCATAAATTAATATAAAATTTTATCTTTCAAATTTAATATTAGTTTTTAAAAATCACATTAAAATCATGACAATTAATAATTCTATAAATTTTATCTAATTTGTTTAATAGATGTAGTGTCCTTTACCATGCATTTTTTAAATTTCATCTATCATAAATTTTCGTTCATTTTCATTTATGTATTTATAATCATTGGCTTCCAATAACGTAAGCTTAGCTTGCCATTCAAATAACATCTTGTTATTCACCACTAATGACCCTTCTATACCTCTTTAATATGGAAACTATAAAAGAAGGAAATTGATGGTCACACATAAATAGGAAAACACAAAGATCAACCTTTTGGCCAAAAATATTTTCATGAAATTCTTCTAGAGAAGCTTGAAACTGGGAATCAACTAGACAATGAACATGAAACTATTTGTTCTTTAGCTAAAGAAGTAATCTTTGTTCACCTTTCTCTTTTCTCTAGTGCTTAATGGAAAAAGCACTGGACATGCTGGCGAACTAGTATAATGTCCTTGAAGAATTGATTTCCACTAATGACGTTGCCAATATTATTATTTCAATGAAAACATAAGCAATAAAAATATCAAAAATAATAAACATGAATACGTCAAACAATTTTTTAACAATATAACCATTACCCTATATATTATAATAATAATAATAATAATAATAATAATAATAATAATAATAATAATAATAATAATAATAATCATCATCATCATCATCTTATTCCTTTACTTAGTTATGTTCTACATAAATCTTATAATTTTAATGTCATTTTTTCTCTATGATCAGTTTTTTACTTTCATTCTCATACTCTCTATATATTTAATTTAATTTTAATACATTAAAAACCTCTTTCTCATATAAGATTACTATATTATGCTCTATGTTTTCAACATTGTAGTTGAAGATTTTACAAAGATGTGGTGCTCACCATTTAACATTTTCCACCTAGAAAATGTCAATTGAACATTTAAATAACTTTCCACTTAACAAAAGAAACAAAGTGATTGGTCCAACACACACCCTTGTTGAGTTGTCATGTGCCTTTTTTTCAGTCTACTTTGTGACAAAATCTCTTTGGTTTGTCGTATTGAAACTTATGCAATATTTTTACTCTTTAAATTACTATATAAACTTCATGGATCAATGAATTTATTAAATCTAACTTATTTTATTTACGTCTCTGCATAAATCAAACTAAAACAAGTGTTTCTTTTATAAAATATTACTTGACATCCAAAAATGAAGACATTTTGATAGGATTTACCATTAATCCCTTTATTTCACAAAGCCTTAAACAATTTAAAATTATTTTTTTAAACCTTTTATCTACAATAAAATCCCATGCATTTGCATTGCAATGATCTAAGTTCAAATCTTACTAATAATCAATTACTTATAACAAGAAATATAAAATTCATATTTTAATAAATAGAGGTGTAGAGACTATAACCCCAAGTATGTTCCAAATCATGTGTTGGCTCCTTAGTCCCATAATTATCATGTATCAAAAACTTATTTTAGAAACTTAAATAAAAATATATATTTTTATTTAATATACTATGCCTCATTCATTTGATATGGATTTACATTTATAAATAATATTAAAATTCCAAAAATATTATGTTTTATGTCAAGCAATATTAAATTAAATGTTGATTAAAATCTTGAGAATCATGTTAATAATTTTTTTAATTAATAATGATTATGATTAGTTAAAGAATAGAAAAACTAACACTTTAGTTTTTTTTTATTGAAAATTTTAAGTCCAATATCTTTTATAAATACATAAAGTGAATGTGCAATTAAAAAATTGAACATATTATTTATAATTAAAAAATTATTAAATAATACCCACTACATTTAAAAAAAATCCACTACATTTAAAAAAAAATCAAATATTTAAAAAAAAAAAAATTATTATAAAAATTCTTAAATAATAGGGACTACAATTTTTATAAAAGAATTCTTAAATTATAGCCATTTCATCTTTAAAAATATATATATTTTTTAAAAATTATTAAGAATTTTTTCAAAAAAAATCCCAAAAACTTTATGAATGGTATTTTAAAATCTTTAAAAAAATTTTACCGAAAGAGAATTTAAAAAAATAATAATAATTATTATCTGTAATTTTATATATGATATTGTTCTAATTATTCAAACAAAGTTATATTTCAATTATACATTCCTTATCAATTTAAAATTTATTAACGATTACTAATTTGTTATTGAAACACTTTATAATATCATATATGATAGTAAATATTAAGAATCTATGCTATGTTATATATCAAATAATATCAAACTATATGTTGATTAGAAACGCGAAAATCATAATAATTATTTATAAATTTGTATTTATAAACAATATTAAAATATTATGCGTGTTATTACAAATGTTATGTTTTATATTAAATAATATTAAAAAGATGTTGATTAAAAGCTCTAAGAATCATGGACGTGTTGAGGAGCTTGAAACCAAGAAGGTTGCCACTTTTAAGAAATTGATAATTGTAAATTTTTTAATATAATTTTTTATGTTTTATTTTTTTATAAATATTTATAATTTTATAAATGTTATGTTTTATTATGTTGGGGGTGTTTTATATGAAAAATTATGTGAAGATTCATTTTACATATTATTCAAAAAATTAAATGTTTTGTCATCTATTATGTATTGACACATGTGAAGAGTTGTGGGGAGGTACTCCTTGTGCTGAGAAAATATTGTCGATTAAGTATAGTTTGCATACCACATAAATAGGGATATAAATTAGATTGAAATTGAAGATGGAAAGGTAAAATGAATATCAAACAAAAATCTTAACAAGATAACAATTTTGTTTTGGGTGATTTGTTGCTATAATAATGCTGCTAGGAGAAACTCAAGATTTGAAAGAGGGCGGTGCAATCAAATCAAAGCTACCAAATGTAGTGGAAGGCATGTTGATGATAAACAATACACCCAAAAATCCAATATTATAAAGATTTGTACCTTGCTGTGCTCTTCTCCCACTAGTGACATTGATTTGAACACCTGAAAGAAAACTATTAGCTTTATCTATTTAATACTTTAACATAGACTTAAAAAAAAACATTTTTTTTTAAAAATTTATATAATAAAATTCAAAACACCTACTTATAAGATATAATGTATGTAATAAATTGTCCATAATTATTAACACATTAATTGTTATATTGTATTTTGACTATTCAACAACAAAGAAAACCAAAGAACAAAAATAGTTGAAGCTAACGGAATGTGAAGCTGCAACAATAATAAAAACAATGTACACCTAAGAGACCTCCACTTGTAGTTTGGACTCACCCAAACAATATATGAGGAAAACCTAAGCCGAATGCTAGGCAATTTTCAAGGCATAGTCCCACAAACCATTCAGGGTCAACAAAGGTAAAATAATAGATGAATAAATGAACTTTGTTATGAGAGAGGTTTCTAATTAAAATAAAAACATGCATCGATGAAGAATAGTGACTGTCTAGGTTTAGTACCCCCATTGAGTCGTTGGTTGTGTGTCATACATGGAGGTGTCAAACCAACCCTCTTATGTTTTTTTATTATATATTTTATTTTTTTATTGATTTATACATATTTTTAAAAAATTTATGTATATTTTTGTAATTTATATCACATATTTATATTCGAGACTAAATTTAAATATTTAACCTTTATTTTAAATAAAATATAATAATCTATAATTTAAAAAAAAATAGATATTATTAAATAATAAAATTAATTAAAAAAAAAAAGTCAAATAAATTATAAAAATTATAATATTTTAATAAAAAACTTATATTCTCACATAAATCAATATAGCTGTTTAACTATCTTTGTCAGGAAAAGTATCAATGGGCACCTAAATGTTTCTATTTGCTTACTTAAATACTTATTAATTTATAAAAATGACCTTGCATTAGACAATTTTTTAAAAGAATGTCTTTGCAATTTTAAATTGTATTTGCTTGTTTTTTGGTAGGGTAAAACATGGGTTTTGACAGGTGCCCAAAACATGAAATAAAATCAAATAATGGACCTAGAAAGAACTTAAAAAAGATAAATAAAAAATAAATCCCTTTAATGATGGATCAAGCAAGTTCAGGATGAAATGTCAGCAAAATATTATCTAATCAATTGTAGAAAAAAATAAATAGAAAACTCTCCATAAATTTCTCAGGTCAGCAAACTTTAGCAAATAACCACTGAACTGACACAATACTTAGTAATATTTTGATCCATACTGGAAACATTTTCAGATATGTAAACGTATTATAAATTTGTATATCTATGTAGTCATTTAATAGGAAAGCACACATTCACTATCTTTAAAATAAATATGGAAGATGTATTCGTTGATATTATCAAGGAAGAATGAGACAACTTTCAAAATAATCCTTTGCTATCAAAATCAAAGTCTAAAATGAAGTGAATGAGGGTAAGCTATCCTCCCTCATATATAATGTAATCCCAGGGTGGCCTCTAAACACCATAAACATTTGACCTCCCACTACCATATCTTTTGTTTAAGCTTTCAAAAATGCATTGAAATCTTTTTGAAGCTATGAAAAGTAAGCATTTGTAACCCTAGTGGGTCGATTATATATATAGTAATACATGTAATATAATATGGGCCCTCTATTGTATGATGCCACCTAAAATATCCTGTCAATGCTTCTCACCATCAATGCATAGCGCACATCAGATGTGGAGACTTCTTGTAATATAATAATATAATAGAATATTCAATATTATAATATTATATTGAAATGAGGGGGTAGTTTTGAAATATATATGTTACTATAAAAAATGAAGTCTCGAGTGAAGTAAATAAGGGTAATGTGGTTGGTCCACTTGACTCAAAACCCATTACTAGTGATCCGATCTCAATTTTATGATGTGCAAAGTGAATTAGGTGGCAATGGTGAGGGAAAATTATATCCTACACCATACTGAGTTTTAATGTAGTAGTTGGATTTTCATGACATGCACCCATTGCAAAGTGATACATAACTTGCATGGTGGTCAGTTCTTTGATTAGGTGTTTTCTATTATTAGGGGTCGACAAGGATGACATGAGGCCGATTTGATTGTGAGAAGGCTCCATGTTTGATGGGTCCCAGGTGAAAGGTAGGATTGGCAATCGGTCCTAGGTGGTAGGAAGCTTATATGTATTTTAAGGCAATTGTTGGATTCACATGACTCACATGCATTAGAAAGGGGTGCATAGCTTGTAAGGTGGCAATGTCTTTGATTGTACATTTCCTATTATGAAGTGTTAACAAGAAAAAAATGATGTTTAATTAATTGTAAGAAGGCTCCATGTCTACTATGCCATTAAAATCGAGGCAGTACTATGCCAATGATATGGAGATAAGACATATATGCTACCAATATATTGCAACTTATGTTCATCTATGCTACCAATATATTGACATGTAGATAAGTTACACCCAGGCCATACAAAACTTACAAGTGGTGAAAGATTTAAAAGTGAGTTAGGCGATGATGAGGAGGGGTAGTGGTAAAACTTACAACCTTGCATAATGATACATGTCAATTATATCAAAGCAAGGTGGTCACATCTTTGATTGATTATTTTATATTGTCAAGGGTGGACGAAGGCATTGTGAGATTTAATTTCATTGTGGTAAGGTTACATGACTCTCTTTGTCTTTGTTTGGTGAAAGGAAGAAAGGTAAAAATTTCATGATGACCACAAGCGTAGCCAATTTTGTGTAGTTTATTGGATGAGGGTTTGAATCTCCACCAATTTCTACATGCTCACTCTAAGCACTATGGCAATAAAATCCTCCTCTTCCATATATTTTCCATGAGAGGAATAACCATCTATATGCAAATAGGGTTTGCATTTGTCACTTTAGTGATTTTTTATGCAAAAGTTACTATAAATAAGTTGAATGTCACACTCATCTCAAAGTAAAATAATAAATTATGAATGCTCAAACCATGTTAGACTTCACTTGAGTTTGGGAAAGCATTGAGGTCTTAAATGTGCTAGGAAAAGATTGAAATATGCATTAGGGGCCCTATGAAAGAAAACCAAAGGCTTTAAAAGCCAAAAATGTGCTCAAGAATGAGATAAAAGGTTTTGGGAGAGTGAGAAAAAATAATTTTAGATCATATAACCTTGCCATGTTAGGAGGGGTCGAGAATAACAAGGGCCACATGCTCATATTTCATTGGCTCTAGGTATTCCCAGTCCCTACCAAAACTAACAAGCCTAGAATGCACTCTTCTACATACCTTCCTCTCATTGAGCTCAGGTCTGATATACTCTACCACCTTGAGAAACCTCTGGACCAATGGGTAGTTGCCACACATCACATTGCATAATCGAGCATTAGTTCTTTTGACCTTGCTTTGCATTTGCCACATGCCAAAATAATACTCACTATGGGCTCCACATCACCTACTAGCATGCTCTCTAACTGACCTACAAGCCTATATCCACTTGATTCCTAGCTCAAAATTGTAGCTAGCACTTGGCAAGCCTTCATTCACTATCGGGTCTAATTTTCTTGCCAACCTAGGAGGGCTTGGGAATATGTTCTTCCACATGGCTTCTTCTCATTGAGTGCAGACCCTATGCAATCTGTCACCCTGGGAAATCCCAAAATAAATGGGGGTTTGCTCGTTTGCCACACCTTTCATTGCAAAACCAGGTTAGAGATTTACCATCCCCATTTTGCATTCACCATAATGCAAAATCTTACTCACTTTGGGCTCCACATCGCCTTATTTACTTCCTTTCATACCCCTTTTATCTTTCCCATATCCTCGCTCTACTTAATAAGTGTCACAATATTGTTTTTTAATGGATCTGACTAACCTTCCAACCTATATCCACTTGGTTCCTGACTCAATTAATCCCCTTGGGGTCTGATTGCCCTACCAACACACTAGGGGTTGGGCTTGCCAAGGGTCACGTTCTCACCTTTCCTTGGCTCAAATCATTCTTGGGCCTTGTTAAAACTGACAGGTTGGGAGTATGCTCCTTGATGTGCTTTCCTCTCATTGAACCTAGGCCCTTGCACTATGCCACCCCAGGAGAGGTTGAGAGATGTTTGAGCCTGACAAGCACATAGGTCTTCTTACATTTTGCTTGTGGTTAGGGTGAGTGTTTATTAGCCAAGTGATAATTGATTCTAACCTTGGGTGCATGATGAATTCTACCTGGGTGAATAAATTACAATTGCTCGAGCCATATCAGACTCCATTTGATCTCGGGAAAGCCTTAAGGGCTTAAACATGCTGACAAAATAATAAATATGCATTAGGGAACTCGAGAAAGCAATCTAAAGGCTTTAAAAGTCGAAAATGATCCCATGAATGAAATAAAAGGGTCAAGGAGAGTGAGAAAAGGGTGCAGTTGATATGAGTTCCAAAGCTTTTGTAAAGTACATATCACATGGGTGCATAAGAGGGCATTGTTATTGATACAATACAAATGTTATAGTAGAAAAGTCACTGATTGAAATAGTTGACGAACGATTGGTGATCGTTGTCAAGTGGTAGTGATGGTTGGCGAGTTAACTTCTCAAACATTATAGGGTGTCCACATTGTATACTTAAAAAAAGAACACTTAAATGAATAATTTAATCTAAAAATGAAAAACATCTTTTATATTCCTTTGAATATTCTTTACACCTTCAAAACAACGCTAATATTAAAATAAAAATTGATTAAAAACTTAAAAATCATGACAATCATTATTTATAAATTTAAATTTATTAATAATATTAAAATCCTACACGTTATAAATGTTTTGATTTATATTAAATGATATTAAAATAGAAGTTGACGAAAAACACGAAAATTATGACAATCATTATTTATGAATTTAAATTGATAAATAATATTAAACTCCAAACACACGTTACACATGCTATGTTTTATATTGAGTAATATTAAAATAGTTGTTGATTAAAAGCTCGAGAATCATGGCCACCATTATTTTTGAATTAAGAAAGATTATGGTCGGTTAAAGAATAGACGAACTGACATCCCAGCTTTTCTAGGCTGAAATTTTTGAATTGTTTATGTTTTTAAAAATAAATTGGCCACCTTATCCACAGTTCAAATAATTCTTAAATAATAGCAACTACATATTTAAAAAATCTCTCAACTTTATGTGGGGCACCTTTCGAGTTGTCCGACTCGGCTGCGAAAAGACGGTCTGTTCAATTTGTAATCTCTAACAATTTACGGCCTACCCAAATTTTTGCCAGTCTAGTCCTTATTCGTGGTCGCTCTCGGGTATATATGTGTGGTCTAGAGAATGGTTTGGAGAGTGATCTAGAATGGGGGACACACACACACACATATATATATTGGGTTGTCTCATGTATGTGGTTGTTTGGTCCTTGTGATTGGTTATTTGAGAGTGGTAGATAGAGATATGCATAGCCATCTATCTATCTAGTCGGACTCAATTAGATAAATATAGTTGAGGATGGGGATATTTTATATTAGATAAGCACTCAACCCCTTCGATTGATTTTTATTCTCAATCTACTTATTGTCACCTCTCTATATTATACACCTTAGTTACCTTTGGTCATTTCGAGCCTTTACGTACTTATTGATTTTTATTCTCAATATATATATGATTATGTATATGATAATAATTTTGGCTCCCTTGATAAATTCAGTACATGGGGCATTCCCTCTAGGGTTCTCTATAATATATAGGTCCCCTTGGTGAATGTTGCAAAAGATGTGTGGTGTTCACATCCATCGATGGTTTAGTGGGATCATCAATGATCATCAAATTAATCTCTTTATGGGGTTAGGGCTAGGAATGGATAGATATATAGGTCATTAGGGATAACCACATGGCTCACTCTTCTACTCTTTACTCCACTCATATATAAATAGACAATATGCCAAGAATTGAATTGAGTAGAGTCATAAATCACCCCTAGTTAAAATCCAATATAGATAGCTACCCCATCATCACGCTCCTCATCACATTATTATATATATAATAGATATGGGAATATAGTCAGCCACAATAGAGAGATTGCTCTTACTAGTCGTGGAAAGAATAGACATCTATAGTCAAAAACCTATTGCCTACCCATAAATTGATTATGGGTTACTTGCCTCTAGCTAATGTCTCCTCTCCAATATAGCCCTCCCCATAAGTATATGCAGATATTTTGACTTCAATAGATATGGCTTTAGAGATTGGTCATATCAATATTGGGAGTGGGGGTAGGAACAAAGAACTAGATCTAGATAGAATTGACCATGACCATAATCCATCTAAAATCTAGAATCTGAAATCTAAATTATATAAACTACAACTGGAATTTTTATAGATAGGGAAAGGTGTGTATCTACATATGGGGTGCAAATGCCAATGAAACTCTATCTGTATCTCTATATCCATACACACTATGCTTACCCTATATAGAGATATGGAAGACTACATTTACCCTTGAAATTTATAGGTGCCTAGGAGGCCAAGGGAGAGCATGGAACTATTAACTATTATTAGGGGTAGATAGGAAAGGAGCCTTGAACTATTCTCTGGCCCCCAAGTATCTATACACTATATAGAGAGTCTATGCCATATAACCTATATACACACTCCCTCGATAACCTACTCTATATAGCTAGGGGAGAGGTAGCTAAGGGAAAAGGAGATGAGGGAGAGGGTCCCCTATCTAGATATGGGGGACGATACATTATTTGCTACTTCAGTGGTGAATCAACTATCAACAATTATTCACATGTTGAGTTAATTATCTTTATATGGGGTAGGGGTGATAATAAATTTATTAATCAAGGGAATATCATAGATATTGGGTGTAAAATATGAACTATAGAATAGAAATAGTAACATTTCCATCTATATATAAAGGGCACCAATTTATATATATTATTGCATGGGGGCACAACATTTGTATCTGGCTTAGGGCATCTAGATATCAAGATAGGGGTAGGGCCTAACATCTATATATAATTGCTTGGGGGATCTATAATCTATATAGAGAGTGTAGAATGCTAGATATCATATTTCTATGTCCTGGGGTTACCTGACCCTAACTATATATATCCCATAGCCAACCCCCCAATATATAGGCCTATCTTGATCTACGTTAGGTCGAGGTTCAGTTGTCAGGGATGTGACCTAGGTTAGTTCCATAAGATACCATAGCTTTCAGTGTTTTATGATTGACCCCCAAGTAATGAGTAGGTAGTTAAATTCTTCTGATTATTCTATTTCCTCTTATTCTCCTCTTCTTGGAGGGGGTTTTCCTAGATGAGGATTTCCTAGAAGGGGATTCAAACTGATAGGTTGAATCATGACATAACACATACATATATGGGTCCATTATTAACAATGAGACTTTATAGACAAGTGGGGCCATCATTATTTCTCTTCAACAATACATAATATTACAAAATTCTATTTATTTTATCATGCTTGGTGAACAAGCCACCTAAGTATATTCCTTTTATTACAAAAATTCTCCCCTTTAGGATTTTTTCCTGTATCTACATGGAACAATGCCACTATTTGGGAGAGTGTAATTGTTGCCTAAATACGGATTTAAGTAATAGGTGTCACCCATATCTCTTATCCATTAGATGTGACCATCCTTTCTTCATTATTCTCCACATTCCATTAGGATGATGATGACATTTTATTAGGATTTGATTGACAAATCCTTCGATATAATTTTTTTCCTCACTTCCTTCCCCATGGTTGTTTTGATGGAGTTATCTCCAATAGTGATTGAATTACCATGAGACACTTGAAAATGAGTCATATTGACCATTTAATTATGCACACAAATCTTTTAGTGACTTATAAATTGCCTCACTCTAGGAAGAGTATCACAAAAATGGAAATGAACTAAGATGGCATTTGATCTCATTCCTAGATTGAGTAAAAAAGGTCTATATGAAGTTCGTTTTGTCCCTCCATGCATCGTTATGATAGGTATATTTCCATAAAAAGGGGATAATATGGATGAACGACATCCTCCCATTTATGACCAAATCATGACTTTGATTGAATACCCTATATATCTATATTAGGGTTGGCCCCATATACATATATAGGCAACCCCAAAAAACATATAGGGCTCTCTATCCAGCTATCATTTTGTTGAACCAATGGATCACCCTTAGTCTTGGGATTTTCTTTCCTTTGTTCTTAGTAGGGATATTTCCTTTGCAATAGTTGGGTTTTGATGTGTTATTATCATTGATCACTAATTACTACTTCTTATTATCTTCATGTCATATTTCCTCAATCGAAATCAATTTATACTATTTTTGTTAAAGTTCTTCACAAAACTTGTCAAAATTTGGTGTCACATATGCAAATCCCATATATACTTGATGTGTCTAGGAGTTTTAAACATTAATTGCATGAGTATGGTGTAATTTAGACAATTTATATTTTTTTCTTCATTCATGGTCTCAAAAATCTCAATAAGTATAAGCCTCAATTGCCTGACTTGAGTGATGAAGTTCTCAATGTGAGGATAGTTTTATGGACTAAGAGTAGTGATCTTATTTTAAAACTTAAATTCCCTCAACTTATTAATATTTTCAAAAATATCCTACAAGGTAATACAAATTTTATAAGGCTCCTTGTTGCATTCAAAATGAAATTTCAATTGTAGGGATATTAATTAGCCACAGATGCCTCTAGCTTTGTCAGAATGGTATTTCCATTTCTTCTATTTGATAAGATATAAGCATGAAGATTACTCATTTATTGCAACATATTATAGATAATTTATTAATATCACATTAATAAGGTGTTATTTATAGTTGAAGTAGTCATAACTTAAGAGTGTTGTATTTTTACCCATAATGGATAGCACAAAACATGAGTGAAAGTATTCAAAAAAAAATTACGAGTTTTTTTTATAAATAAACTTGAAAATGATCGTCTCAATGATAAAATAAAAATGGGGAAATTTTCCTATGGGAAAAATATATATTTTGAAAAAGTGTTTTCAAGATTGTAACCATAAAAAATATATGGATATATTTTTTGAAAATTTTAAATACTAGTTAAAAGGTGTGGTAACCCTATAACTAAAAGAAAATATCACTAAGAATTGTTTTTATTCACATGGAACTAGTCTTCAGTCTTGTTACATATATATATATATATATATATATATATATATATATATATATATATATATATATATATATATATATATACACACACACACACACATATATATATACACATATATACACATACATACACACACACACACACACACACATGAGAAACCCTTTTTATAGTGATTTTTTTTCAAGTTTTCCCTTTGACTTTAATTTTCTAAAATTCAATATGGACAAGGAATATTTTGACTTAAATTAAAAATATAGTTTTTTAAGAGTGCAGATCTACCAAGTGTAACTAATACCTATTTTGAGAAATAATAGGTTGAAGTTTATTTGTTCTATAGGCTAAATTCACACTATCTCATAGCTGAGTTATATATAAAGTATGTTCTCAAGGATGACTCACTTACAGGGGTGCCATGTAATCAAATGGTTGAAATGATTCTTATTATAAAAAAATCCTAAGAACTTCCTATATATCGTGACAAACATGGATGTTTTGATTCATATACAATTTTTTTGATACTTTCAGTATTTGGGAAATATCCATCACACCACAAATCAATTAAAACTTATTACCACTTCACCCAGAAAGATAATAGATCACATGAGTTTTACAACTGATAGAATATCATTGTAACATAGGTAATCTCTATGAAATAAAATTGCTTCAACTTTTAATATCCCACTACATCCAAAAATTTATAATAAACCATGATATCATAAGGGTGAGGTGAGAGCATAATATTGGTAATTTTAAATAAGCCACTGCATATGGGACAAAAATGTGAAATGTAGAAAAAATTAAACTATAAATTTGAAAAGTTAAAAGAATGTTGAACATGTAGGAAAAGAATGAAAAAATGCATATTCGATATTTGAGATTATATGAAAAATGAGGTGAATAAACTATATATCTGATACCATATTAAATTGTTGTATAGGCTCCAGAATCATGTTAGCTACCATAATATGAATAACCACAATACTTGCATTAAAAAAAATATTAAATATTGAAAGTAAAGAAATACATATTCATTCAGATAATGTAGTTACTTATTTTTATTATGAACATTGGCTTACTTCTCTAAGTATAAAAGTAACTCTTATCCATAAATATACCTCACCCAATAGCCTATATGTTCTTATATGGATAGGAGTAAAAACTAGGGTTAAGGTTAGGGTTTTAAAGAGTAGTTATGAAAATAATATGATAAAATTATTATTAGCATATATTAGTTAAGTATTTACTTAATTGATAATCTTCTATAATAATAGATTGTGGGTAAGTATACACTAATTAGTGCCTATCCATGAAATATAAATAAATAATATAAATGTATCTTAAAACCATACAATGTTGTATAATAATTTGATACAATAACATGTATATAACTTCATTTGTTTAAAATCAATTATAATTATTTTTTCATAGGAGACAACTAGTTATAAATGTAGTAAAAAATACTTATATTCTTAATGGACTTGTTAAATATGAATTTTCCCACATTATAAAAAGGCTTTATAATCGATGAATTTTGATGCTATATCAATAGGGGATGGTGAGTTAGAAGCATGGGATGACAAAGGATGAGCAACCGATGGTGGAGAAAAATAAAGTGCAGGTGCAGCTGATGATCGGTGGATAGGATTGCAGAGGTATCACTACCCATTTAGAAGCTAATTTTAATTTAGGGCCTTCTAACACTTTTGGCTATAGTGGTGGTGACTATGGAAAGGATATAATATCCCAAGTAAGCTTTGCCACGGGGCTGAAAGGTCAATGCAGCTAGTCTAAGAGGGTTGTTGATATTGAAAAGGGCACAACTAGGGCTTCCAAGGGATAGATGTTCTATGAGAAATGCATTAATATTTCAAATTATTTTCATTCTTGAGGGATTTTTTTAAATTATTATACTCTAAAGTCTCATCCAAGCTCCAATCCCCACCTGATCTTGAAATGTTAGATTCCTACGATATAATCCTCTATGGAGATTGCGGGGGTGGTGGATAAACCTAAGGAGAAAGTTGATTCAGCTTGACAAGAGAAGGCTAAATTGGAAATGACATGTTTTGGAGATGTCCTATTAATTTTCTCTGGCAATCCTCTTGAGATGGATATTTCTCGATGAAGAGTTATCTATTATTAATTTTGAGAGGGGTAGTAAGTCTTTGATCTGGAGATGTGTGGGGAAGTGGCCATCAGTGGAAGATATTTAAAAGTGGGTCAAAATCCACCTAGTCTCTTTTTCATACTCCATCCCTAACAATGTTACCCAATGTTATCTTTATTCTCCTATTCCATTCAACTGGTTACAGGGATTTTGTTTGGCAGAATGGGCCTTCACTTTTTGGCAAGTAAGGGGTGTTTATTTATCCTTGGGCCCTTTCTTTGATCCAACTTTTTCTATCATTTCACAGGGCTCAATTTGGGTAAGGTTATATAATATTCTCGTAGCACTTCATGATCCTAGACTTTTTAAGTAGCTAGTTGAGAAGATAGGTGTTTTTGTAAAGATTGATGAAGCCTTGGAGATCCAACATAGTTTTATCAGGGTGTGTATTATTTTATATTTCTCCAAGATGTTACATCATTCCATCTAGATTTTGACTTCTCATGGAGTGTGAAATCAATCTATTAACTCTGAAGGTTTACCCTTTAGATGATTTATTTGTAATATATGTGATCACAAAATTTCATTGTGTTCAAAAAATTGTTTTAAATGTGCTCATGAAAGATCATTCTAAAAAAGTAGGTTAGAAAGATTGGACGCCCCAATTGATAATTTGTTCATAGTTTGGATTTTACCTAAAATCTACTTCTATGGAGTTATCCCCATCTTTGGTTGTTTCTATAGATGTTCAGGGTAGTGATTAGAAGGTTGAGGATACTGAAACAACTCAAGGTGTGACAAGTATGTGTGCAGGTCAACGTTTTGAACTAACTAAATAAGTGGCTGCTAAGTGCCTTAGATCAAGATTCCCAACTAAAGAGCCTCTATTTGACGAAGGATCTCAAAAGAGTGAAGAGGTTGGTGAAGGTTCTGAAGAGGAAGAAGAGGAATTGGATTTCATAGCACTTTTATCTATTATGCAGCGTGTTTCTGGGTTAAGACTCCAAATTATGGCAAGGAAAGGAAAAGAGGTGAGAAAATAGAAGTAGAAAGGTCACAAATTGATGCAATGTTTCCATTGATAGAGGCACCTAGTTGAAAAGGGAGTCATTATTTTCCAACAAGGGTAGGCACATGTTAGTAGTTAGAGGATGATCCTTTTTTCACACAAAATTTGACAAAGTTTTGAAGGGGTTTATGGTTTGGTCTTTTTCATTAAAATCTGAACTATTTAGTTCTTTTCCATTTATAGTGGTTTTCATTATTTTAGTATTGGGGTTGATTTTTATTTTGTTAAGGTTTCCTTGGATTATGAAAGTTGAACTCATATCTATGATTTCTTAGCTTTTGGAGACTAGGCCTCTTATTGTGTCCTAAAACTGGTTAAAGATATGGATTAAAATGTTGGTATTTATAAAAAAAAAAAACCTTTATAAATCGATAAATCTTTGAACAAAAGAATAGTTCTCAAATATATTGATTATATTGTTACTTATGTTCCCTAACTTAAATATTGTTATATGAGCATTTTTTATTTTTTATACCCCTTTTAATTTAATATATATGTGAGTTTGATATTAAATTCGACCTTTTATCATAATACATATAGCATACCATCAATATCATCAATTTTACCAATTAAAATATAAGTTTTTTCATTAATATTAATTTTTAATTTTTTAATAAAAAATTATTAACTTAAGTTATAATAATTTAAAATTCATAAAATTAAATATAATATAAATTTAAAAAAAATAATATCTATTAAAATTTATTTAGAAATTAAAATCAAATTTTGTTGTTAACCTACACACTATCTTAGTATTAATCTACAAAATTAGGTTATAACTAAAGTTCATGATTTGAGACTTTTCATAGATAAAATAAACTATCAAAAAAATATAATACTTATATGTAATTTATTTCTTCTCCCGAACAATTCTAGTGAATCGTGAAATTGCTCATAATGCTTACTTTTCGATACTAATATTTCTTTTTTATTTATTTTTGTTCATTTTTTAATTCATTTCTTATCTACAGGAATGTGCAAGTTATATAACAATTTGATGATGACTTAATAAAAATTTATAAACATTAACATATATGTAATTAGTATTGGTTAAAAAATCCTACAAGTAAAATAAAAAATATGAATATAAATTCATTTAATTATTTTTAACAAATAAATGAAATAATTTTAAAAGTTATGTGTATGTATATATGTATGTATCAAATCAAAAAGATTATTAATTAATTTAATATTAAAATAAAATATAATAATATCAAAAACAATGAAATAAATATTTATAAATTGTAATAAATTTTAAATTTTAATACAAATATTTTTAAAAATTATTAATTATGTAATAAGTATATGATTATAAATAATAATAATATACGACATAAAATAAAAGTTTCATTATATTCCTTTCAATCTACCTATTGAATGTATTCGCCCCTCACAAATTTCTTGTCAATGATAAACACTTGCCAATAACTCTATTTAAATTAGATTTCATAGTTATTTCTTGACAATTCAAATATTCAAAACATAACTTTTTCATAACATTGCATCACCGACTAATATTATTTAACATTATCATTCAAAAATATGGATATGGTTCATAATATAACAAGTGCTATGATATAGCTAGTATCTACAGTTGAGAAAAGAACATGCTGTAATATAAAAATAATAAAGCAATAATTGGATCCAAAGCAAAAAAACACAGACGTATATGAAAGGCAGAAGGTAGTATTAGAATAGATCAAATAAATTTTGATAGGTCTTCAAAATCCTAATTAATAGGAGAGGCTATCATGCACAAGGGATCATATTTTATGATTCATGTATACGATACAGAATAAAGAACTATAATTCTATGAACAAAGAACCATAACCTATTTTACATATGAAAGTTTCTAAGACTTGTATTGTAGAAATATTTTACTAAAATGCCCAAATCAAGCAAAGGAAAGATGAAACTCACATAGACCAATGGCACATCACACTAAGTAGAGTTAGCACTAGACAATTCAAAAAGGTCACCAAAATCTATTTTTAATCTACGTATTTTTGATAAGAATATGTTATGTAAAAAAAACCATACAACTATATGTTAATTTATAATTATAGATTAGGGACCACCACAAATTATGTAGCATCCTCATATATGACATACAACTATATGCTAGTATATATATTTCGAGGTGTCCGACTCGCCTGCAAAAATACGGTCTGTTCAATTTTCAATCTCTAATAATTTACGGCCTACCCGAATTTTTGCCGGTCATATACAGGACATCAATTTCCGGGTCTCAACGATTGGATAACATGTTAATTGACGTATGTTTTACTTATATATACATACTTCCCTTCCGGTAAAGTGAAGTACTGAAGCAGAGCTGGCCTTCATTTCTCAGTTTGCATAATATGGTTGTTTCTGCCGTAGCAGTGGGTTTGTCAATTTTGATGTCTATCCTCTTAGTTTCCTCTTCTGAGGCGGCTAAACAATTTCTCAAAACCCACGACTTGATTTTTAAAAATTCTTAAATATTAATACTATATTTTCAAAAAAATCCAAAAAACTTTATGAATGGCATTTTGAAATCTTTAAAAAGACTTTTACCCAAAATAAAAATGAAGAATTCTTAAAAATCCGTCATTTTATACATTGTGGTTTTTCAATTTTTATCAATTTAAAATTTGTTAATGATTATCAATTTATTACTAAAATGCTTCGTGATATCATATATTATACAAAATAATAATACATAACTCATTTTTAAATATAAATTTACGTGTTTTAATTATATTTCTTCATAAATATTAAGAACCTTAAAAATATTATGTTCTATATCAAACAATATTAAAATATATGTTGATTAGAAACTCCGGTATCATGGCGATTATTGTTTATATATACACATTTATAAACAATATTAAAATCTTGTACATGTTACAAATGTTATGTTTTATATTAAGTAATATTAAAAAGATGTTGATTAAAAGCTTTAAGAGGTTGATACAGTGTGGAATCAACCATGATTATGAAGGTTTGCCCTTTTGGTGTTGCATGTGTTTTAACACTGGGCACCTAATTTCAAAGTGTAACAATTTTATCAAACGAAAGATTGTACCAAGTTTGTTGAATAATTCCTCTTCTAATCTTCTAATAGTGTATGGGCTTAATTATCATGAAACCCCAAACTCAGAAGAGGATGTTATGGAGGCATAGGATCTCCAAACCTAAAGAATTGAACCCTTGGTTTTAACAACTAGAAAAATTATAGAGAAAAGAGCATGGGAAGAAGTTAAGGCCTTAGTTTCAAATTTTATATTGAACAACTCAAATATTGAAAAACCCATTTTTTGTGAGGTTGTCCTTGAGATTGAGACACTGACTCAAGGGTGGAATATTTGGATAAATGACAAGAGAAATTCAAGCCCCTTAATACTATTTAAATCTCTTAACCCTTCTCCCCAAAGCATGCATAAGACAATGGTGAGTGCTCCGAAGTTGAAAAAAAGAAAAAAATGTAAAAAGATAGAGGAAAACAGTTGATAAATCATTTAGTATGACTCGTCTTTTGGGTGGAGGTTATGCTGAAGATGAGAAAAAGAATGATGGAAGCTTAAAGTAAGTTTGGATGGTATGTTGTCTTTTGAAAGAAGTTTTTGGAGTGCTGCATCTTATCACTCGCTTAGTTTCCACTAATAGATGTATCCCAAATGAGCTTTAATGTTCTATTTTTCTCTCCTTTCGTTCAAGGCTCTAGAGTCTTTCAAAACATGTTTTAAACCTATCAAATGAAAAATATTAAAATAAATGTTTATTAAAAGCTCAATAATTATGAAAATCATTATTTGTTATTAAGAATGGTTCTGATCAGTTAAAGAATAGACAAACTAACATCCCAACTTTTTTGGGTTGTAATTTATAATAAAAATAAAATATATTTTTAATGACCACAATTTTTGGTGGTGTTTGATTATGGTTTGTAAGGTAACATACAACATATGGGACCACCTCATACAACTAATGTGTATGAGGTATTTTATTGTGGTTCAAATACAAGACACATATACCTTATATTTTATAAGATTTGAACCTGTGATATCTCTTTTGAATTGTTTGTCATGTCATTCATAAATCTTCTTTTATGTTGCAATTATCTTTGACAGGTGATAATATCTTTTACAAATCAACTTTTTAAGTCTTCCAAGATGTAAATCATTCACAAATCTATATTTATAATGTAATTGTCTTTACGAATTTATCACAATTATCACAAAAAGCAAGTAACTCTTAATTTATAATTCTCATTATAATATTACAATATTGATATATTTACCTACAATAAATATATAATAATATGTCACCTAAATAATCTACTACTATGATACTACAATATTAATATATTTACATAAGATGAATAGATAATGATATATAACCTTAAAAAAAATCTTTTACTATAATATTAGAATATTGAAATATTTATCTCTGTGATGAATAGATAGTGATATATCACCTAATTTTATAATATTCACATATTTATCAAATTACAATATTGAAATATTGACCTCCATAAATAAATAATGATATGTCACCTAATACTACAATATTACCATGAATAAATAGTGATATGTCACCTAATCCTAAAATATTAACATATTGAAAAAATAGTGATATGTCACCTAATCCTCAAATATTAACATATTGAAATGAACATTTGTACCATTAATGATATGACAGTGAATAGGTCATATCGACTTGTTGCTGATATATCACTATTATATAAGATCATGCATGATCATAAAGGGCCATATCAGCTTGTTGGTGGTATATCACTATCATATAAGATCATATGCATGGTCATAAAGTAATAAGTCATAGAGGTGGCATCTTTCGAGTTGTTCGACTCAGCTGAAAAACTATGGTCCGTTCAATTCTTAATCTGTAATAATTTACGGCCTTCCCGAAACTTTGCCAGCCTTATTCAGACCGTCAATCTCCAGTTCTCACCGATTGGATAATATGTTAATTGACGTATGTTTTCACTATATATACATGCCTCCCTTCCGATAAAGTGAAGCAGAGGTGGTCTTCATTTCTCATTTTGCATAATATGGCTATTTCTGCTGTAGCTTTGGCAATTTTGATGTCTATCCTCCTAGTTTCTAGTGTATTTAGAAGGGCGAGAAAAAAAAGGGAAAGACTAATGCCACCAGGACCATCTCCATGGCCAGTCATAAGAAACATTCATCAGATAGGAAATTATTAATTGAATAGAAAGATTTGGTAATTATTAATATTGATTACAAAAGAAAAATTATTCTTCACTTTGTGAACTGAATTTAATTTTATATTACAATGTGATCATTTCAATAATAGCCTTGAATTGTCTATGTGTTTATTTTGTGGATACACAAGTAGTGTTGAAATAACCATATATCATATCATTCAACATTGGAAAATAATTAATCTGTAATAAATTATTAATCATAACTATTCCAAACTAATGCCTTATTTCACTAGAAACACATCAAAGACACAATTAGAGAGCATATTACTTTAAAATACTATAAATTTATAATGACACATTTTAATAGTTATATACATGGTGGTATGAAGATAAAATAGTGGAAAAAGAAGGTTCTTGTGGTTGATGGTTGTAGGTAATATATTTTATGGTAATAAAACTTCTGTTATTTATTTTGAGCTCTATTTTCTACTGTCACCTTCCCTCTTAATGGGCAAAATGGGCCATATTTTTAATTCCTAATGGTATCACCATCCTGGGAAAATAATGTTTTTATGATCTCATACGATTGATATGTTTTACTATGGTTATAATGGGGTAAATTGATGGAAACAATGTTGCCTCCTTAATGTGAAATTTGCGACCAATTTCATTGCATCCAACAAAGGTAAATGTTATTAATGCAACAGGTCATAGGTCTAGGTTTTTTAAAGTTACGTTTAGTAGTATGTAAATTTCAAGTTGTAAGTGTTTAAATTTACTTTGATAAATTAAAGTATATATTTATTTGTTTCTTTTGTGTGGAGCTTTTATTAAGCTTTCTTATATATTTCATCTTTCTGGCTATGCTGGCTATTTTTGAAAAATTCTTTAACGTTATCATTGTATTCGATTAAACTTACGGTGGTTGAATAAAGGTGTTTTTGGGTGACAGTGCATTGGAACATAGGGTTTGGTGTAAGTATAATAACTCTTCTTTGATATGGTAATTACAGAGTTTAATATATTTCTCATAACCATTTCATATGGTTTCTGTACATTTCTTCATTTCGTTTAAATCATTTTTCAAAAAATAAATATATAAATAAAATAAAATAAAATTTCAAATATTCGTAATAAATGCAAGATAAATAATAACTCTAAATTATATATATGTTTATTTTTATATATTCACAAACAGGTGTTGAAATAACTACTTATCATATCATTCAACATCCCAAGATAATTAATTTGTGATAAATTACTTATTATAGCTATTCCAAACTGATGCCTTGTTTCACTGAAAACACATCAAAGATGCAAATAAAGAGCATGTTATTTTAAAATACTATAATACTTTGTAATGAAACATTTTATTAAATATATATAGTGGTATGAATCTATAAAAACATAAAAATAAACTATTTGGTGGTTGTTAATTGCAGGTAGTATATGTTGTGGTAATAAAACCTATGTTATTTCTTTTAAGATCTCTTTTATAATGTTGCACTCCCTTTTAATGGGAAAAATGGGCTATATTTTTAATTCCTAATGACATAAAGATCCTTCGCCTTGAAAATAATGCTTTTATGCTCTCATATGATTCATAAGTCTTACCATGATTAAAATGGGGTAAATCGATGGAAACTATGTTGTCTCCTCAATGTGAAATATGTGGCCAATTTCATGTATCCAACAAAGGTAAACTGTATGAATGCAATAAGTCATAGCTCTTAATTTTTTAAATCTAGGTTTAATAGTCTTTAAATCAAGTTGTAAATGTTTGAATTTACTTTGATAATTTAAAAGTATATATTTATTTGTATAATTTTTTATTTTTTTTAATTAGCTCTTATTAAGTAAACTTAGATATTTCACACCTTTTTGGTCATGCTGGCTATCTTAGAGAAATTATTTAACCTTATATTTTTAAAGCATTTAAACCCATGGTGGTTTAGTAAAGGTGTTGTTGGGTGACACAGTGCATTAGAACATAGGGTTCGGTGTAACTACAATGACTCTTCTTTGAGCAGGTAAGTACATAGTTGAATATAGCTGTCATTTCATATGGTTTCTATAGATTTCCTCATCTTGCCTAAAGCACTTTTAAAAAAATAAATATTTAAATAAAATAAAATCTTCTCCCAAATATTCGCGATAAATGTAAGACAAATAATATTTGTAATTAGATGAAGATTTCAGGTATTAAGTGGATGTTTTTTAAATAAAAAATGAGATAAATATATCCTAATATAGGATATGAGAAACTTGGTAAGAGAATATTTAAGTTATTAAATGTTTAAAAAGAGATGGGCCATAAACTTAGATGAATGATGTACATAGTTTGACAAAATGTGAGATATGGGATAATTTTTAACATAAAAATTAATTTATTTTTATGTTGATTAAAAAAAATTAGTTAATTAATTTATTTTGTATTTGTGTTGATCAAATTATTTTTTGAATAGAAATTAATTTAATTTTGTGTTGATAATTTTTTTTTTTGGTTAAAATTAATTTATATTATATTGAGCTTTATAAAATTATTTTTCTAATAAATATCAATTGATATTATTTTAATCAAACTACTTTTTTAGTAAATATTAATTTATCTTTGTATTGATGTTTATCAAAGTATTTTATTGGTGAAATTAATTTAACTTCTTGTTGATCAAATTATAATTTTTGATAGAAATTTATTCAAATTTATATTTGATGTAATTATCTATTGATAGAAATAAAATTAACTTAATTATTTTTGTCAAATTATTTTTGGAGATGAAATCAATATATTAAAGAAGTTAAATTCATATTTAATTTATATATACTCTAGTTTTACCTTGATAAATATTCATATAATTTTTATATACTGATGAACTAATGTGATCTAATAAAGTACATTGTCAGTTATCATGTTGACTAATTTTCACATGCAAGTTAGTGATACATGAACCAAGCTTATCCTTGATTTTTAATGAATTTAATTTCAAGGAAATGAACAATCATCTTACCAATCATTTAAGAGAATTTCTTATTATTCTAAACTATATATTTCATTGAATTTGTATGCCATTACCTGTTGTTTTAAAATATAGATTACATTGAATTCCTATCCCTTGTAATTTTAGTACAAATCAAAAGTACCTTATTATATTAAACTTTACACGAATGGATCATTAACATGAAAAATAAGTTACTTTCTAACTTAAACTTGTTATGGAATATGTGTATATGACTATTCATGTGCTGATGATTTTTAATGTGCATATTTATACTAAGATCTTTATTTAGACATTTCACTATGTAAAAAAATAGTAAAATTATCTTGGTGAATGTTGGTAGACAATAGAAATTTTTATATGTATCAAGAATAAATATAATTTCTTTAGTCAAAATCTTGGTGTTATTTTGTGAAATGTTTAGGATATAAAAATAAAAATAAGTCATCATTATTTAATCATTTTGATTATTATTATTATTTCACTAACTTATATGATAATACTCATACAATGAATAATACTAATTGAATTCATATATTACTATTAGTTATAGATTAGTTATTCTTGGAAGTGTGTAGCATTTGATATATTAAATGTTTTTATTTACCATACATTTTGCATTGAGTAATAATTTTATGTTTTGTCAATATAATTAAATTTTGTCAAAATATTAAATAATCAAAAACATGAGATTTACGCTTCTACCATCCACAAATATTTACATCTAAAGTAAGTGATAAATACTTATTTGCATTGATTTCATCAAACTTAAGCTAAATATTTTTGCAATTTACTAGTAATAACCTAAGGATAGACAACATCTAACACAACTAAATAATTCCCTCAATTTAACATCTTTTTCATGTAGAGACTTAACATTTTATGCCCTTGTTCATTAAATATTTTAGTTAATTTGAATTATATTAAAATTTAATGTTTTACCACCATCAAACATATATATCAGGTAACTATGTACTCATTCATAGTATTTTTTCATACTAAATATCATAAAAAATCATTGGTTGGCATATGGACTAACACTTAGTGAAGACGTTTCAAATCTAGTAGCCTAAAAATTCCAAGAATATTAAATTTCATGGAAAACATAAATTATATTTAAAAAAAGCGTGTATAATTTTTTAATTTTTTTGAGTATTATAAATTAGTTTGAATGTGTTATAGTAATTAAATACTTAATTCTTTATATAGATAAATAATATATATTTAAAAATATTTAAATTTTTAAAATTGTTTTTATCTTATTTTGAAATTTTTATAATTTTGTTATATAAATTAAATATTTTAATTGATAATTATATACTAATATAAATTAATAAAAAAATTGAAATTTATATTAAGTGAGATATAAAATGCTCCAATACATGTTCTGACAAAAAAAATAAAAATAAAAATTTAAGTATGTTTCTTCATGTCTCCCATATTATAAATTATAATTTAGATCCATCATTCAAAATCTTCAATTAATAAAATTACTTAGAGAAAATATATGTAACTATTCTATTTATATGGAAGTAATTTATTGTAGATTTATTTCCTTGATTTGATTCCCAAATAAAATATATTTTATGTTAATTATGTTAGGTTGTGGAGCTAAAAGCTTCACCAGGATGCAAATTGGAGGAGGTTGCTGAGTTGCAGGCAATCGACGTCAGTCTGATCAACTGACATCGGTCATCTTCAGTGTTCACAGTAACCGATGTCAGTTATGGGTCGGCCAACATTGGTTAGACAGGTTCCGACGTCGGCAACCTATGTGTGCATGCATTTGCATGCGTCTCTGGAACTAGTCTAATTTTAGACAGACAGTTAGTTTGCATGTGAAAGACTAATTTTAGTCTTGGAGCTGCGGTTCTAATTATTGTAATTAGAAGTCTAATTATTGTTTATATGGGATCTATATAATAGACTCATGGGCTATATTGTAAAAGTGTGCTAGATAGAGAGAGCAAGGTTAGCTCCTCATAATGCCACAGTACCAAGTGTGTATGATCAGGTAGATCTGTGAGAGAGCAAGATTTGGTAGAAGATCCACAGGGGTGCTGGTTTGGGAGAATCATAAGGACTTAGCGAGGCAAGGACAAGGGTTTTTTTGGGTGTGTATGATCTAGGTCGGCAGGTGTGCAAGGCCAGGTTGATCTATGGTATAGCAAGATCAGGTGAGATTTACATGATAAGTAAGGTTAGTTGATCTGCAGGTGTGTGTGTGTGTGTGTGTGTGTGTGTGTGTGTGTGTGTGTGTGTGCGTGTGTGTGCGTGTGTGTGCGTGTGTGCGTGCGTGCGAGATCTAGGTTTGTAGGTGTGCAAAACTAGGTTGATCTGCAGGTGGCAGCAATATTAGGGAGATCAGCAACACAACAGGTAGCAAGATCAGCTGAGATCTACTTGGAGTATGTGGTGTACTCAGACTTGAAGTACATGGAGTACTTGTTGGACTGGCAGTATTGTTACTGATTGGTGGAGGTGAACATCAAATATGTGTTTGAGTTGTTTGTTGTGACCGTAATTGAGAGAGAGAACTCTTGAGAGAGATTATTGTATGCCCTAGAGGTGTGGGAGCCCTAGAGGTGTGGAAAGAAGAGTGTGGCATCTTATTTATTGTATTTCCTTTTGGAAGAGTATTAATCATATTCTGTGCTATTTCTGATTTCTAGTTACTTATTACTTCTAGTTAAATTTTGTGTTTAGTTGTTTATACAAAGGTAATCAATTGTGCTCCTAATCTTGACAAAGTGGTATCAGAGCTGTTTATTATTCTAGATTCCTAACAAGTGGTATAAGAGCGAGGTTGCAGGGAGTAGATTTGTGTTTGATTACAGGTCACTCTCAGGGGTTTTTGATTGAGTGGGAGTATAGCAATGGCAGAAGAAAGTAAGCTAAGAATGGAGGAATTCAAAAGCAAGAATGATCAATTATGGAGTTATGAAAAGAAAGAGCAGGTAAAGAAATATTGTTAGTCAATAGAAGATCAGCATGAAGGAAATGAAGAAGCAGGTGTTGTTGCACAAGATATTCTTGTATGTTCCTAGGATAAAGTAGAATCATGGTTTATAGATTATGTTGCCTCTTTCCATGCAGCCCCAAATAGAGTATTTTTCCATGTTAAGGTCCATGGAGACTTTGAAAAGATTTATTTGAGGGTTGGTGAGCCTTGTCAAAGTATTGGCAAAGGAGAAGTGCAGCTGAAATTGCAGATGGCCAACACATGGGTGTTGAAGGATGTCATGCAGGTCCAAATCTTGAAGAGGAGTCTAATTACTTCAAAAAAATTGGGTGATGAGAGATGCACAATAACTCTCACAGTGGATGCACTTGAATTAGCATGTGGAAAGAAAGTTGGTATTCTTTATCTATCTACTTGTATTACTGATTCTCTTTCTATTGCAAAGATGTGGCTCTTTAGGCTTGGTCACATGAGTAAGAATGAGATGCATGTTCTTAAGAGGAAGTCAGATGTGTTTGACAAACTTAAGAACTAGAAAGCCTTGTTTTCATGGAAGAGATGATGGACAGAGAGCAGTTGAGTGGGCTGAATAACTCTGAGCAGGGTAGTTTGGATAGGTTTTGATCCAAGGTGAGCTCACGGGTAAAAATTATCACTCATAGGAAAACACAATTACCAACGTTGGTCAGGTGGAATCGACATCGAATAGGCAGGTACCGATGTCAGTCACGTGTAGACTAGAGTCAGTTGTGTCAGGCAGGGAGAGACTGACATCAGTCAAGGAATCGGCATCGGTGACCAGGTGGACACTGACGTCGGTCAGGGAACCAGCATCGGCAATCAGGTGGATTTGACATCGGTTGGGTGCAGACCAGGGTCGACCAGGAAATAGATTTTGGACAAACAACAAGCTGTCAAGGAGCCTCAAACGCCCATATAGAGGACTGAAAGGGTAAGTAAGCCTCAAATTCATTATTCCCCTTCTTTATACTTATTGCTCACTGAAGAGCAGGTAGGATCCAGGAAACAGTGGGAGCATGGAATGAATGAGAAATTTGATTCCTTGGATGAGAACCAAATAGGAGATTTGGTAGAGTTGCCAGCCAAAATGAAAGAATTGAAAGACGAATGGATTCCTTGGTTAAAGAAGAGAGAGAATGGACACGTGAGATAGAAGGCTAGGTCATATGGTCTTGAGAAAGCTCCAGGACAGTGGTACAAGTTTGACAGGTGTATGACAAAGCATGGCTTTAGTCAGTGTCAATGTAATCATTGTGTTTACTTTATCAAGTTCGATAGTGGTCGCGACATTATCCTGTTACTATATGTAGTGGGTTCACATGCAGGGTTTTGTTGAGCTAAAGGTAAAGTTAGTTCAGTGGTATGCTAGGAAGGATTTAAGAGGAGCGAAATTCTTTGGCATGAGTTTTTCTAGAGACATGGAAGGTCAAAAGTTGATTTTGTCTCCAAATGATTATGTGAATAAGGTAGTGGTGAGGTTTGATATGCAGGATGCAGAACCGATTATCACACCTATGGATGGACAGTTTATAGAACAGTGTCCCAATTCACATGATGAGGTTAAGTACATGTGTACTAGACCTATTTTTGCCCCAGTAGTGGGTGTTGTCAGCAAGTTTGTGGCCAATTTGGGAAAAAAGCACTGAAAAGTAGTTCAGTGGATTCTCAGGTATCTGAGAGGGACAAGCAATAGAGATTCATGCTATATAGGGTTAGGGACTTCTCTGCATGGGTATGTAGATTTAGATGTGGCAGGTTACTTAGATGATAGGTGTAGCATCACAGGTTGTGTAGTGGTTGGTCTTCAAGATTGATCTTGAAGAGGAATACAAGTCAGGAAACAAATTAGATGATGTACAAGTATAGGTACAGGTGTAGTTATTTATCTCCAAGTGGGAGATTGTTAGGTTGTGGAACTAAAAGCTTCACCAAGATGCAAATTGGAGGAGGTTGCTGAGTTTCAGGCAACTGACATCGTTCTAATCAATCAACATCGATCATCTTCAGTGTTCACAGTAACTGACATCGGTTATGGGTCGGCTGACATCGGTCAGACAAGAACCGACGTTGGCAGCCTGTGTGTGCATGAGTTTGCATTCGTCTCTAGAACTAGTCTAATTTTAGATGGATAGTTACTTTACATGTGAAAGACTAATTTTAGTCATGGAACTTTGGTTCTAATTATTGTAATTAGAAGTCTAATTATTGTTTGTATGGGATCTATATAATAGACTCATGGGCTGTATTGTAAAAGTGTGCTAGATAGAGAGAGTAAGGTTATCTCCTTCAAAGGGAAGATAACAAGGATAGCTCCTCATAGTGCCATAATACCAAGTGTGTATGATCAGGTAGATCTGTGGGAGAGCAAGATCTGGTAGAAAATCCATAGGGGTGCTGGTTTGGGAGAATCATAAGGACTTGGTGAGGCAAGGATAAGGGTTCTACCGGGTATGTATGATTTAGGTTGGTAGGTGTGCAAGGCCAAGTTGATCTACAATATAGTAAGATCAGGTGAGATCTACATGGTAAGTAAGGTCAGTTGATCTGCAGGTGTGTGTGTGTGTGTGTGTGTGTGTGTGTGTGTGTGTGTGAGATCTAGGTTTGTAGGTGTGCAAAACTAGGTTGATCTGTAGGGGGCAGCAAGATCAGGGAGATCAGCAACACAACAGGTAGCAAGATCAGGTGAGATCTACTTGGAGTACGTGGTGTACTCAGACTTGAAGTACGTGGAGTACTTGTTGGACTGGCAGTATTATTATTGACTGGTGGACTGGCAGTATTGTTACTGACTGGTGGAGGTGAACAACAACTCTGTGTTTGAGTTGTTTGTTGTGACTGTAATTGAGAGAGAGAACTCTTGAGGGAGATTATTGTATGCCCTAGAGGTGTGGGAGCCCTAGAGGTGTGGAAAGAAGAGTGTGGCATCTTATTTATTGTATTTCCTTCTGGAAGAGTATTAATACAATTGGGTATTGTCTCTCATATTCTGTCCTGTTTCTGATTTCTAGTTACTTATTATTTCTAGTTAAATTCTATGTTTAGTTGCTTATTCAAAGGTAATCAATTGTGCTCCTAATCCTGACAAAGTGGTATCAGAGCTGTTTATTGTTCTAGATTCTTGACAAATTATAGTGATTTAGACACTTATTTTATAAAGATAATAACTTTTGATCTTTTATTTTATTAGAGTTCTCATTCATATTAAAACAAAGGTCTAAAAAAGAATGATTTATTTATTATTTTCCTTATTAGGTTATGGACATTTTAAATTTTTTTTGGAGTCAATACATGATCATATGGGTCTAAATATATATTTTAATATATTTTTTGATATTTTACTATATATATATATATATATATATATATATATATATATATATATATATATATATATATATATATATATATATATATATATATATATATATATATATATATATATATATATATATATATATATATATATAGATAGATAGAATTTAATCAATGTATCAACTTCTCTAGTTTTAAATTATATTCATACTTTGAAACATCAATCTTGATTCATTCGTTCCTTTCCTCTAAAACTTGAAAAATTATTTCTTTCATTGATGTTGGTCATTCTTATTCTTCATAACTTTTTTAACTTATTAATTATTATTTTATTACTATATTTCCACTCCGTCTTGATTTTTTATTTTATTTGTGATATTTTTGACATTTAAAGTGAATCACTCCACTTATGTCTATAGTTCTTGCATAGTCATGTTCATATGTGCAATTCCTCATCATTATTTTGGAATATTTAATCCTATTATTAAATCATATAATATTATCCTAGAACATGATTTATAAATAATAATTAAAAATCACAAAGATATTACCTATGAGAGTCAAAATTATTTTTATATGAGGTAATGAATCCCATAGACAAGCAATGAAAAATATCAATAGACACAATACAAAAAATTATGGTAAACAATGATATATTTTTTTATTATCATTGAATAATCAAAATCATCACATAAAATTATTTAAATAAACTTCAACTTGAAATTGGATTGGACAAGAAAAAAATTTAAAAAAGCAAAAAAAAACTACCTAGAGTTAACTCACCCAACTATATTCAATAAGCTTTACATGCAATCTTGGTTGGTCCAAGAAATCCACACTTTTAATCAATACACTAAAATTAAAATAATGGAATAAATTTGACTCAATTCAACATTTGGTTACAAAAATATCATATTTCTGAAAATGGAAAAATATAGATGAAAAAATAGAAATTCATTTTCAAACCCTTAAAGGTCACATATTACTTCCAATTATTTTTAAAAATATCCCTAACTATATATTATTGGTTATCTTGAATTATTATTTTTAATACCTTTATTTCAGGATGAACAAAATATCCAATAGACTTACTATTCAAAATTTATGGCATGTACAAGATAGGTGTATACATCATGTAGACACATAATGTTGGTACATACCTTGTAATTATAATATGTTATATCGATAAAGTGAAAAAGGTTTAGTAACACTAAAACAAGCAATAGAAAAAATGTCTTTAATTTAAAAAATAATAATAAAATAAAGAAAAATAAATCTATTTTCTCGGACAAACTTGAAAGGATTAGTTATTAGGGGCCCTCTTAGTGCTTTTCTTTAAATGTAATTATACAATCTTAAACCATGTCTTCCTTAATAAAATGAGTAGAGATTGGGTAGTATATGTTTCTTCTATGACCATTTAGTTTTTATGGAAATAAATAAATAAAATAATGTGGGTCCTTCTACTCTCATAGATCGCTTGTAGCTAAATGTCTTCCAATATAAATATAATTAGAAATTTTAGATACATTACATGAAACCAAACTCATAAATTAATTATAAACTAGTCTATAAAAATATTTTAAACATGAACTTACCATAATCTCATGGTCATGCTCAATATACGTCTAATGCTCAACATGGTTAGTGACAAGTTGAGGTGCACGACTAGGTGTCTGAAATGGGAAAGAAAAATGAAAAGGTGCCCTATTGATCACATTATAGGGACTTTTAGATGTTATAAGAAAATAATATATACATGAAACATTAATATAAGTTATATTTTCTCATCTATGTAGTAAAATTAATAAAACAAATATAGTTTTACAATTCAAAATTACAAGAAAACATGTACCTAAGTGAGTGACTATGTGGACGACATTACAACAACAATGCTTATGTTTGTCTTAGCTCATAGAGATGGAATAGTTTATATTATGGTTTTCAACTAAACAAACAACCTTGATTATTTTTATATGAAATATTAAATATATATGGTAATTTTTCTCCTTTATTAAATACATAATTAGTTAAAATAAATTAAAAAACCTTAAAAATGAGTGTAGTCATTGATGGGATTATCTTAAACTCTATAACTCTAGTCACTTTATTCATTTATTACATATCCCAGATTCATGCACTAATCACTATCATGTTTCTAAACTTATCTATCTCAAGTTAATACCTTGTGTACACGAAATTAGAAACACAAAGAATACAAATCTAAAAAAGATAATCACAAAATCAATATAAAAAATGGTATACGTGACCTAAGAAGTAAATAGTTCCTGAGTATACTAATTGATAGAATTGTACTTGAATTTTTAGATCCTTGATAGATAAATTTAACTCATGTTATTGCATATATTGCACAGTTTATACAAGGGAATAAACTTGAGGATTTGGAACAAATGTAGTGGTACTATAAGTAGTAATGAAATATTGAGTACTTAAGAAACATTATGAAGAAGAGAAGATAATCAAGCAAATTGTGAAGGATTAAAATATATTTGAGAATGTGAATAATCACCAACAATATGATTAAAATAAATAGGAGGCATAATATATTTTGAAAAAAATATGAGAAAAAACATGATGAGACATTGAAAGAGACTGTTTAAAAGGTTGGTCATTATTACATTATGGATTTTATCTCTATATGTTTAAACACATATCACACATATAATTTGCATTCACATTATTGTAATTCAAATTTTAATTTTAATAAGTATGATTGTTATTTAAGGAACATAGATCTATATGTATAAAAATGTGTTCATAGAGTATAATATTAAGTCAAAATTTTACCTCTATATATGTAAATAGTGGCTTAGTAACATTGAGAGATGTAGTAGTGGATGGCCCAAAGTATGGATCTCTCTATATATAAACATCGACTGGCTAAGATCTACAAATGTAGTTGTGGACCATGAAGATGAAGGCATCATCTCCTCCTACAAAATAAAAATTACATATATATTATTAAATTTATATGTAAATTAATTGTTAGATTTTAAATCAAATAACACTTAAATTTAACATGACATTTATATAAAAGATAATTTCATGTGTGTAGTGATCAATGTGTGCACACCAAATGTACATGCCAAAATCTCATTACTCATGTGTATGTCATCTAATCCTTCAAAAGCACCACCATCGTCATCTGAAGGTCCAGTGCATATAACACCACATCATATATGATGGTGAGGTTGGGTAGGCATACAAGGTGAGTGTCTCTAGTATCAGTTTTATAAATATTACATGTATGTTTAAAGAGTCTGTTAGTAAGCACACTAAGTGCATGTAATGTTTCAATCTCCATGACCTCCTTCACCATAGATGGGATCTTAGAATGAAGTGGATTTTTGTTAGGGATCATTGTAGATTGATTAGGCATGTCATGCATACCTGGTCAATCCTATGCAAAGCCTTTCCATCAGACTTGAAACAATACCATAGTCAAAATATTTATGAATCTCATTGAGGACAAATTCATAGTAGAGTTTCCTCAAATAATACTATGGGACCTCATGGTTGTTACACAATGGGTAATCAAATATCATCCAACGTTAATCCCAAAAATTATTTCTAATGAAATTATTTTTGCATTATTGGATTGGGAAATATTGAATGGATAGTGTAAAAGGTGCATAGATTGTTCAATCAAATAATATGGAACAAACTAGGTCTTTTTATATTTCTTTATCTTTCACCTTGTGTGTTGACAATTTTTTAGTATAATAATCCCTACATCAATCCTTATATGATGTTCATCTATTATTTTGACTCATTATCAAGTTAACTTAACCTAATACTAACTATCGGGTATTGGACAAGTAGGTGCAGTTGGTTTTGATCGATGTGGGGTCCCTCATTCTCCTAATTTGTTGATCAATCTTTATTTTATTTTCCACTATGTGTGTAGCTAGATCCTCCTACCTACATGGGGGATCTTGTGTAATTTTATGAAGGCAAAGAGAGTTAGGAAGGTTAGCTAGATTTTTAGGAGGAGGGTTAAGAATATGATTATCATGCTAGTCACTTGTAGTGGAATGAGTTGTTGAAAAAAAGGATTTAGCTATTAAACAATGCTAATTAAATTTTTTCCAAAATATAGTGTTGATAAGTTCCATTTTTAATTACGTACCTCACCTCCACAATGGCATTGCTAATTTATAAAGATATTTGGTGATAAATGCATGTTTTTGTCCTCATCCATGCATAACATGATCAAAGTTTAGTGTATCAAAGGGCAAAGTAAATAGATAAATGAAAATAAAATGAATATGCCCATAGATAGGGCCTTTTATTTTTTATTTTTAGTTTGAATTATGAATACATGTTATTGAAACTAAACACAACATTGTATACATTATTTTCACTCATAATTAGAATACATAAAGTGTATGCATTGTATGGAATACATAACACTTATGCGTCATGGTTTAGGAATTCTAAGCCTAAAATAAAATAGTGCATACATGTTATGTCCTTAACACATACACATTGTCTTTATATTGTGTATTCATTAGGGTAAACGTACATGGAATTATTCCCCAACTTTGTGCATTTACTCCAAACTAATTTGGCATTGAATACACATGGATTGTTGTTTATAGTTTCATGAATATGAATGAAACACGAAGAATTTAAATGTCATTTCCCTCTCCATTTTTGTGTGAAAGTGAAGAGGAAACATGTTTATTACACTAAAAAAAAAATTTACAATAGATACCTTCCTTGCACTACTTACAATTATTTCTTAATATTAAATCAGATTTTAACATTTAATTTTCACCAATGTTTTTAATTTTAATCATTTTTTCATGGTTCCTTCAATTCAATCAATTAAAAATTCATTTGAGTAACACAATAAATCAATATTAATATTAAATAAATAAACATAGATAATTGGAATGGAATTTAATAAAGTTTACTTAACTCAATTTGGCATTAAATATAAATAGAAAATGCATGGTATCTAAGAGTAGAATGATCATAACTTTTTTATACATACGATGCACATCTCTAGCTTTGGGTCAACATGATAAACAAAAATGTCTCATATCTAATGGATCTTAAAATTTTGTTTTTTACTCAAATTTTATTCATAGCATATAAAATAAAATGAAAATCATGGTATTTATTAATTATATTTGTAAATAACTCATAGTTCAACACTAACAATAATAAATCAGACAAAATTTTAAATTGCAAGTCATAAATTACAAGGAAGAGATACAAAGAGTCTAAAAAAATATTTCAGTATTCAATACACATGTCACGAACCCAATTTCCAAGAAAAAAATTAAAGTGGAAAAATTAATAAGTGATGACCCTCTTGGGTTCCAAGTGAACATGATGGAAACACATATTTTTCATTTAAAAAATATGGTATGATGTGATAATAGTTCATTCAAAATTTTGAACCATATATAGGTCATACTCTACCAGTTTAGTAAAACACTCCCTGATCACTATTCACAACTTCACTTATTTATTAATCTATAATAGTGAAAATACCTTCAACTCTTTGAAAACTAGTTTCTAATATCAAATTACAAGTCTGATTAAAAATCCTAAACTCCAAATCACATCTATGTCACATCATATGCACTTTGAAATTTCATTAATCAATATGGAATCCCATCCTCCAAACTCAATAATAATATTTTTAAATCAAATCAAAATCATGATAATTAATAACTATATAAATTATGTCTAATTTTTTTAATAGATGTAGTTTCCTTTACCATGCACTTTTTCCATTTCATCTATCATAATTTTTCATTAGTTTTTGTGCATGTATTCCTAATCAATGGCTTACACTAACTCTTGTAAACATAGATTGACATTCAAAATATGTCTTATTATTTAACACTAATGACCCTTCTATGCCTCTCTCTATGAAACAGTGAAATTGATGGTCACACATGGATAGGAAAACACAAAGGTCAACATCTTCTCCATAAACATCTCAATGAGATTTTTACATAGTGGTGTAAATTTGTAATCAACTAGTCAATTAACATGACAAAAAAATATCTTTAGATATAGAAGTAATCTTTGTTCACCTTCATCATTTCTTTAGTTCTCCATGAAAAAATCACTACACATCACTGGTGAACAAGTATAGGGTCCCAAAAGAATTGATTTTTACTTATGACATTGAAAATTTTATTATTTAAATTAAAAAAAAAAGTAATAATAATATCAATTGTAATGTACATAAATACGTCAAATTATTATTTTTAAATATGAATATTACTATACATATATATGTTAATCTTATTCCTTTACTTAGTTACATTTTACAAGTATCTTATAATTTTATTTATATTTTTCCCATTAATATATGTTTTTTAAAATTCATTATTGTACTTTTTATATTTTATTTTAGTACATATAAGACCTATTTGAAATGCAACATCACTATATTATGCTCAATGTTTTCAACATTATAGTTGAAAAATTCACAATATCGTGGCATTCACAGTTTATGATTTTACACCTAGAAAATGAAAATTTGTTGCACATTTAAATGACTTTACATTTTCCTAAAAAGATTAAACATAAATTGATATGTTCAACACAGACATTTGATTGGTTTTCATGTGCCTTTATATTCACTCTAGTTTCGGTCACATTGTAGTATGTGACACAATCTCATTGATTCATGGCATCAAAACTCATGGGATATTTTTACCTCTTTACATTACTATATGTGCTTCAGGGATTATTGGATTTATTAAATATGATTTATCATTCATGCCTTTTGCATAAATTAAATTAAAAAAATTGTTTCATCTTTTACAAAATATTACGTAACATTTATGGACATCCAAAAAAGAATAGATTTTGATAAGATTTAACGTTAATTGTTTTATTTTATAAACACTTAAACCATTTCAAATGAGACACATTTTTATATTTTAACCAATAATAAAATCCTATATATTTTTATTGTATAGATACAGGTTAAAATCCCACAAGCAATCAGGGACCCATTGCAGGAGATATAAAAATGATATTTTAGTAAAGTGAAAGTATAAAGACTAGAACCTTGCTTATATTACAAATTAGGTATGGGCATGTCAATCCCCCAAAAATCATATATTAGAAACTTATATTAAAATCCTTAATATAATTTGAATAACTTATTTAATATACCACATCCCAATTTTTTTTTGGATTAAATTTATAAGTAATATTAAAATCCTAAATTTTTTATGTTTTATAAAAATTAATATTAAAATAAATGTTTATTAAAATATGGATATTCATGGTAATAATAATTTTGTAATTATGAAAGATAATCGCTGGTTTAAGAATAGACAAACTGACATTGCACTTTTTTTTGTTGTTGAAAGTTTTGAATCATTTACGTTTTAAAAAAACATAAAATAGACACACAATTAAAAAAATGAGCACATTACCTATAATTAAAAGAATTTTGAAAAATAAGCAGTACATTTTTAAAAATGCTCAAATTTAGGTGTGGCATCTTGAAATCTTTAAAAACTTCACCTAAAATAAAAACTAAAGAATTATTAAATTATATCCATAATGTTTTAAAATAAATATTTGGCATCATTAAAGTTATCCAATAAGGCTTTGCATTTCAATGTAACATTTGCTATCAATTTAAAACTTGTTGATGGTATTCATAATTTTTTGGTTAAATTGGTGAATGTGTTTAGCTAATAAGGAATCCACTAGGGATCAATTTTTTATTAGAAAAATAAATTCATGATATAAGGGATGAGGTCAAGATCATGCCCCAAGGGAATTTGATATCCCTTATACCTTGGTTAGTGGCCTAAAATCATCACATAAAGCATTTATATCATCCCCACTGGGATCTACCTAGAAGTACAGGGTTTTTTAAATAAATCAACATATACTATGAATAGATTACACCACAAGAATCTAAGAAGTGAAAATTTAAAATACTCTAATTGTGATAACTATAAATGGAGCATACTTCATCATACATCATTGGTCACCTTCAAACTAAGAAACACATCATAATATAAATATAGAGAGTAATTACAATTAACGAGCCAAAAGTAATACATGCCTACTACCATTGTTATCAATGTATAATAAATAAGTAATTATAGATCATCATGACAATGTTTTAATAATAAATACAATACAATATAATGAACATATATAAGATACATGGCTCCTTGGAGCATAATTTTCCTAGACTCTAGTATTTGTTGCAATCTTAAGTGTCATCTCAATAGTAATACTATTATGGGGAGGAAGAACAACATTTGAGAACTTTTCCACACCAACTTTGGAATGACAATCCCCTACACTAATCCTATTAGGGAATGGCCCTCCCTTCATGAATAAGTACATAGTGATTATATAAAAATTTAGAGATACAAGCGAGTATCCATGTACTATATGATTTCTAAAAGTAAACATGCAATATATCATAGAAACCCATTCTATTTCAAGATATGGCACAAACATGTAAATCATACTCATGAAATGACAATGTATCACTTAACATTACTTTAGCCAATATTTTAAATAATAATAATGATCTAAGGATTAGTCAAAATTCATATACACACCACTTGATCAACTTACCTTATCTGTCATTGTGATGCTAGTAAGATAGTGAAGCCTATCTCACTACTTACTCAGTATCAATAATGTGAGATTTTTTTAACATAATATAATCAATATATTCATACATATTACATCCTACTAGAAATCATATAACATTTTAAACATAATATTGTCTAAAAATATATATTTATTCCTTCAAACATAGCAATTAATCTCACATTATTTGATATTCCATAATATAAATAATGATTAAAACTTATACCATCTTGGTATAATATACATCTAAATTTAAATTCTAATTACTTTAAATAGCTCCCTAATATACTACACCCTATGACAGCCCATATTACCATAGTCTAGTATCATTAAGCACAACTACTAAATACCATAACTAGTCAAATAAAGTAGCTTAAATCAATGGAAACATAATATTTTATTCATACAACTAGACATAACAAATAATGTCTTAGTTCACATGATCATAAAATATTCCATTCTAGCATTCTCTATAATCTCAAGGGTTGTATGCATGCATAAATCAGATTCTATTTTATAGGAATCTATAATATATTTTGAGACACCTATTGTAATATAATTATAAGTACACAACTCTATGTACATTTATATGATATTCATAGAAATAATCAACACATATACATTTAGTCTGTCAAATATATGAATGTATCTAGGCATATCAATTTTAGTTTATGCCACCCAAGTATAACATACATTTAGACTATAATTTTTCAAATATAAAACACTCTATGACATCTTATAATATCGTAGTACATTATTTATGAAAAAAAATATTCAATTACAAACAAATGGTATTACATTTCAAGAATCATTATCTCATAACCCTAAATAACAAGCAAGAAAGTATAGATTATACCAATTGAGTATATCTTATGTTAGATTACATAATCTAATCTCTATAAGTAGATTCAAGTATATGGTACAAGTAGTAATAATATAATATACCATTTTATGCACACACTACTTACTTTTTAGGTAGTCAATCATAATATTTTCACAAAATCAGATAACTCATAAACTCATTATAATCTTTCATTTAAACATCTCATTCCATTTTTAGGAGACTATTTTCATATGGTTATAGTATCTATTCATAAAAAACTTATGACTTATTTTAACCAATCATTTATCTATAAGTATAATTCCTATATACGATTACTTATACATCATAATATTTATTGCACATAAGTTTTCACTATTTTAAACTAATAGTCATTTATAGCTTTAACAAAGATCTTTGTACACAAGTTATCCAGAATACATAGTATTTCATGTAAGTAATCATAAATATCTATATTTCTCTTATATGATGCATAAAATTTTCATAAATTACCCAAATATATGAACCACACAGAGACACATGATAAGATACTAGTCAAAATCTATATTTATAAGCACACATCCCAATATATTTATATACATAAGTTATATATATGTACACGGCCTTGTATATTTTAGTAAACCCATGGTATGTATTTTAAAATAGTTTAAAATGGATTAATATACAAAAATATAACCATTAGATAAAATTTTAGTAATACAAGCGTATGAATGAAGAGTCTTGTATTCATCATATGACGCTGAGAGGCCACAAACAATACCATATTTAACTTAGTCCATGATCCACATGATCCCATATAAATATATAGTATATCAATTATAGTACAAATGACATTATTAATGGTTATAGTATTTTAAGAATCTATTTTAACAATCGCTCACACATGTATCATCACTAGATGTATTATCTAGTTGTATGTGAAGATAACCTAGCTAACTCTATAACCTTAAATAGTATAGGCTAGGGATATATTAAAATATTAATATTATATCCCTTATATCTAGAATATAATAAATAATGGATATCTTACTTATAATGTAGGTGGTAGTATTATTTCTATATTTAGTTTAAACCTATGATAACATTGTTAACATAATATTGACTTAGCATCAATACTCCATAGTGTATTGACATACTGACATTTTACTCAACATACACTCACATAAATCATCCTAATTATTTATGTCTTTTCTCAGCTAATCAAGATCATCAATTATAAAATATTTTGGATTTATATATACTTATGGATTTAGATATAAAAGTATAGTAAATTGTTACATATGGGATTCACTATATTTAAAACCCATTAAAGCACATAGATGCAAGTCGCTAGAATATCATTGTGTTTTTAAATTAAGACTAATGTTACAATAGCTTATGTGGTTGATTTTAGATCACATATATTTTATTTTGAAATACATTAATTATATCTCACAATCCACCACAAGGCATCTCACTCACCTGCCCATGTCAACAAGTTCCAAGCTTCCACACATCTAAAACATAGAGTCAGATTTCCAATGCATATATCACAAGCCAAGTTTAAATATAAAATTCACAAGATATAGTCTATCGACCTATTTTAAATATTCAAAGTGATGGATCAATCAACCTCTTACTATTAAATTCGAGGGCACTCCTAATATTATTGATTAAATATTTGTCCATTGATTACGTATATAGGCCCCACTTGAATATATATAACTTTTTAAGATATTAAGAGTACTCAGTATTTACATGCAACCAGTTTTCTTATATATATATATATATATAATTGGAATTTTGTCAATGATGTCTCTAAAATGACCAAGGTTGTTGATGAGTTGTCATGTGTGTTAGATTGACAATGTAAAAGTGTGATTCTATGTGCTTCAGTGTTACTATATATATATATATATATATATATATATATATAGAGAGAGAGAGAGAGAGAGAGAGAGAGAGAGAGAGAGAGAGAGAGAGAGAGAGAGAGAGAGAGAGAGAGAGAGAGAGAGAGAGAGAGAGAGAGAATTTTGTCAATGATGTCTTCAAAGTGACCAAGGTTATTGATGAGGTGTAATGTGTGTTGAATTGGCAATGAAAAGGTGTGCTTTAATGTGATTCAGTATTGCCACATGGTTATTCATTGTTTGACATAGTGAGGAAATTTATTGATCATATTAATGGTATGGACATTTTGAAGAGAAGCTATGGGATGTTATGAGTGATTAGAGTGATTATGGAAGTGAAAGGAATTCATTAGAACAATTATATGAATGTCTAAGCTCAAGTAGACATCTTGATAGATAAGGCTAAGTAAGTAGTTTGATGACATCATATTTCACACATATGAAGATTTCCAGAGTATATTGATACATTTATGGATTCCTCTATGAAATTTGATCATAGAGTTCAAATTTTAGGTCTAGACATGTATCGTAGAAAAATTTATTAAGGTGCAAAGATCACTTCTCAGACAAAGTTTATCAAGTTCTCATACTTAACAAAGTTTGTCATGTCGAATATATATGATGATCATTTAATTAGATCACAGATGTAATGATGATAATTTAATTTGACTAGATAAATATCCACCAATGTGGTTCAAACTCAAATATTCAATATTTCACGTGCTAGTGACATGTGTCATAATGATAGAGTTTAAGTATCAGATTTATGGTAAGAATGAAACTTATTAGATAGAGATCAATAGTGAGTATATGATCATGCAGTTATAGATTAATGGCACATGTTAATTCAATAAGTTAAAATATGCTCAAATTAAAAACATAACTATCAAGTGGCACAAGCACATTGACTAATGATATAAGGTGCACATAAGGCACATAGAGCTACTAAGTAAGATGATCATAAAAGCAAAAATCTAAGATCAATGGTGAGTGATTGCAGGTTAAATACTAGGATAATCCTAAGGAGATAAATGAATCACATTTGTTTAAACTTTCTAGGTATCATGAGATGAGGTCAAATTATCTAATTTTTAACATTTACACGATGATCGTTGGAATTTAAATATTTAAATTTATGAAGGAAAACTAGCCTATAGTTTTTGAGGAATATCTTTTAGATCTAGAATGAATTTCATGTTGGTGTAAGAAAATTTGAAGAGGACTCATGGCACATCCATAAAAGTTTAATATAAAGTCATAAATTTTGTAAAAGTGTATAAATTGAGCTTCAAAATTGATTTTTTATTCGATCATGGTGTACTATATACAAGACTACTATTTGAGTAAACTGTACTTTAACAAAAGAATTTTTTGGTGGGAGTAATCACCTGAAGATTTCTTGGAGATCATATGGAGTGTACCAATGGATTTAAAAGTGATATTGTGTTCTTGTTTTACTTGATGAATATCTACAAGGGTAAAAGGTTTGTATAAGACCTATAAGGGCTACTAAGGCCAAATTGAAAGGTGTATTTGCTTAAGTGTGACCCATAGATGCTATGGATGACCTATGAGGATAGTATTAAGATATATGTTAGCATGATATAATTCTTAAGTGTTAATAAAAATATTATGGCTAATCTAGAATTTTATATTCATGAAGACTCTATAAAGATTGGAGACTAAGGTAATGGTTTCTAGATTGAAGAGAGTAGAGTTGAGCAGATGTGAAATTTAGTGAAGGAGAGAATATTTGAAAGAGAAGGTATAGGTCAGTGAGGACCATCAGAGAGAAAATAGGATCAATAATGATAATCTGATCAAGGTGATGAATGTGAACACATAGGTCATTCGACATAATAAGCCTAGAAGAGGTAGATAGAGAAAATAAGCCTTAGAGGATATTTGAGAGAGATTAAAGGGTGAATAAGAGTGGAAGAAAGATAAGTCCATTATCAGGTGTAGAATACATTATATCAAAGGTGGAGATTAGAAAAAGGTAGTTGGGTAGGTGTTTTTTTTCTTAGGGGGTTAGTTACTCCTTGTGGGATAGATGTTTCACTAAATTAGGGGATGGGTGTTCCTTGATCAATTGATGTTGGTCTAAATTTGGATCTTGTCATTATAAGATTGTAGTCCATATTTCAATTTCAAATATGTTTTATTACTCAAGATAGTTTCCCATGTAGATCTTGTGTTATGTGTGTGATCTTACTTATCTTTCTGATTCATTTCTATGAATTATGTGTATGCTTCATGAATGCTAATATTATTTGGTTAAGGGTGTGATCGGATTGGAATTGAAGTTTCAATTATCTAGCTTCACTGATTCACCCCACTCCCATCTAAGTGATTGTACCTTTAACACACACACACACACACACACACACACACACACACACACACACACACACACACACACACACACACACACACACACACACACACAATTTATTATATACATATTGTTATACACTAAATTGCATCATTGTTCTATATAATTACTAAATACACTAAGTTGAAATAATAATAATAAGTTTGATGCTTTTAGAGACTTAGTTCATTGTAGCATACTACGATTTATTTTTTAACATTAATCCAAAATATGAATCACTACGTCTCCTTTTCTAAGTCATTATTTAATTTCGTATATTAACTATTTCCTTGAGTTTCATCTCCTATCTTTTCATAGTAAATTGCATCATTAATACCAAATTTAAATATAGCTATATGGTGCACCCCAATTCCAATTTGAAGTATATACAATAATACTATAATTGTGTAGATCGTGGTAATTTATAGATAAACAAAAGGGAGTTTATATAGCTGGACTACATATATTAACTCATAGATTATTATGAAACCCATGTATACAAAATAAACATTTACATATTATGATTTTATGGTAGAATCTCTATATATAATATGTTTCAAGAGACCCTTTTGATAATAAATTATATATAGAGACTATAATTATTTTATGTATGTTAAGTTTTTCAATAAAAATGTTGTTCAACAAAAAAAAATAACATAATATTTAGTCAAGTAGTAAATGTGAAAATCACCTATAGGACTTATCATATTCCTCCCAAGTAACACTATCCTCATAATATTGGTTCCATGGGAATCCATAATATGAAATATCTATATTAATTAAATAAAGTTTGTGAGTGTCACTTACTATGATTGGTTCTATCATGACCACCGTGGGGCCAGAACCGATAAGACAAACTTATATGATATAGGACTAATCACTTATAATACCTATAAGGGATCCTCATATCTCGATGAAATTTTTAATATCTTCCCAAAATCACATGAAATCAACATAAAATATAAAATTAAATGGTCAGGGAGAGTTACACAAAGCCTCATGATCCCTCTTCACATCACTTTATCTAGAGACTGCTTTTCTCATTTTGAATAAATATTTTTAGGGAAACTAACAAAAATGATGTTTATAGATCAATATTATTGATATTATAAAAATAATATATGGGATTTTATGAGTGATTAGAGTTTTTATAGAAGTGAAAGGAATTCATTAGAATAGTCAGATGAATGTCTAAGATCAAGTAGTCATCTTGATGAATAAGGCTAAGTAAGCAATTTGATGACATCATATTTCACACATGTGAAGATTTTAGGAGAATATTGATACATTTATGGATTCCCATATGAAATTTAATCATATATCTCAAATTTTAGGTCTTGACATGTAGCGTATCATAAGTTATTAAGGATCAAAGCTGGCTTTACAAATAGAGTTTAACAATTTCCCATACTTAACCAAATTTTTGATATCAAATATATATAGTGACCATTTAATCAAATCATAGATATGAAGATGAGAATTTAATTTTATCAGATAAATATCTAATAAAACATTTCAAATTCAAATAGTCAAGATTTCATGCACTAGTGATATGTGTCACAATGATAGAGTTTGAGTAGTAGATCTATGCTGAGTGTGAAACTTGTCAAATATAGATCAATAGTGAGTTTATGATCATGTGGTTAGAGATTAATGGCACATGTTTAATAAATAATTAAAAATATGCTCAAATTTCAAATAAAACTATAAATTGGCACAAACACATTAACTAGTGGTATATGGTGCATAGAAGGCACATATAGCTGATAAGTAGTATGATCACAAAAGCACAGATCTAAGGTCAATGGTGAGTGATTTTAGGTTAAAAAATATGCTACTCCTAAGGACAGAAATAGATCAAATTTGTTTAAACTTTTTATATATCATGAGATGAGGTCAAAGTGTCTGATGTTTAACATTTACATAGTGATCATTGGAATTTAAATATTAAAATTTACGAAGGAAAACTAGTCTATAATTTTTTAGGAATATCCTTATGATCCAGGATGAATTTAATGTTTATGTAAAAATAAAAGTTGAAGAGGAACTCAAGGCACATCCATCAAATTTTATTATAAGTTCTTAATGTTTGTAACATTGTATACATTGATCTTAAAAGTTGATTGTTCATTCGTTCATGGTAATACTACATACAAGACTACTATTTGAGTAAATTGTGCTTTAACAAAAGAATATTTTGGTGGGAGTAATTAGTGGAATATGTCTTAGATATCATATGGAGTGTACCAATATATTTAAAATTTCTCTTGTGTTCTTATTTTTATTTTTTTATGAAGAGCTAAAAGGGCAATAGGTCTTCATAAGACTATAAAGGGCTACTAAGGCCTAATTGAAAGGTGTAGTTGCTTAAGTGTGACCCATGGATTCTATGGATGACTTGTGATGATCGTATTGAGATATGTTTTAGAATGATAGAATTATTAAGTGTTAAATTCAATATTATGGCTGACGTAAAATTTTATATTCGTTAAGACTCTATAAAGATTAGAGACCAAGGCAATGGTTTCTATACTTAAGAGAGTAGAGTTGAGCAAATTTGTAATTGAGTGAAGGAGAGAATATTTTAAAAATAAGGTACAGGTAAGTGAGGACCATCAGATAGAAAAAAAGATCAATCATGATAATCTCATCACGGTGATGAATGTGAACACATAGGTCATTGGACCTAATAAGCGAAGAAGACGCAGATAGAGCAAGTAAGCCCTATAGGTTGTTTGAGAGAGATTGAAGGGTGAAGAAGAGTGAAAACACGATAAGTCCATTATCAAGTGTAGAATATTTTAAATTAGAGGTAGAGATCAGATCATGGTAGTTGTGTTGGTGCTTGCTTTCCTAGGGGGTTGGTTCCTCCTTATGGGATTGATGTCTCACTAAATTAAGGAATGAGTGTTCCTTGATTAGTTGGTACTGGTCTAAATTTAAATCTTGTCATTATATGATTGTATCCCATATTATATATTCTAGTGGGTTTTATTACCCAATAGGGTTTCCCATGTAGATCTTGTGTTATGCGTGTTATATTGCTTATCTTTCTTGTTCATTTCTATAAATTATGTGTATGATTCATGAATCCTAATGTTATTTGGTTAAGGGTTTAAAAGAATTGGAATTAAAGTTTCAATTATCTAGCATCATTGATTCATCCCCCTCTTAATGATTGTACTTCTAACACACACACACACACACACACACACACACACACAATTCATCATATACATATCGCTATACACTAAATTGCATCATTGTTCCATATAATTACTAAATACATTGAGTTAGAATTTTATATATATATATATATATATATATATATATATATATATATATATATATATATATATATATATATATATATATATATTGTACAAGATATACCCACTTCATGTGGATTTAAATCATTGCTTTTAAATAAACTACTATTATCTTAAAAGAAGTTGCCACATTTTAAAATCCTTTTAGTGTGTTTTTATTATGTATATATGTCAATTTGAGATTAACTATACACCATACCAAACTCTGGAGTTTTCTGCTTGTAGAGACTTGGTTCATTGTAGCATATTATGGTTTAATTTTTTAACATTAATCCAAAATATGAATCACTATGTCTCCTTTTCCAAGTCGTTGTTCAATTTCATATATTAACTATTTCCTTGGGTTTCATCTCCTATGTTTTCATAGTAAATTGCATCATTAATACCAAATTTACATATGGCTATATAGTGCACCCCAATTCCAATTTGAAGTATATAAAATATTACTATAATTGTGTAGACCATGGTAATATATAGATAAACAAAAGGGAGTTTATATATCTGGATTGCATATACTAACTCATAGATTATTATGAAACCCATGTATATAAAACAAGAAATTACAAATTATAATTTGATGGAATAATCTCTATATATAATATGTTTCATGAGACCCATATGATAATATATTATATATATAGACTAATTATTTTATGTATGTTAAACAGATCGTATAGAGATTATATTCAAAAATCCATATATCTAATCTGCATCATTTTTTTCATAATTATTTAAAAATTATGAAATATTAAAATCATGCATATTACTATCATACCAAACATACATGTTTCATAGAATATGAAGACATAAATTCAATTTGTTCTGCGTATCTTGTAATAATGCCTTCATAAAAATAACCCTCCTCTATACTCCTATGTTATGTTTCACCTTTTTCCTCTTCTTTTTTGCTACCACTGCCACATCTCATCTGTCATATGCCCACTGATCTTCTTAATAGCCTCCTTTTAATTTTTTTTCACTTTCCTCAATAGGGTGTAGCTTTTCCCTTTTTTAGTTTTTCTTTAGTTTTTTATTACTTCTAAGAATTTATTTTACTTTTTGCTTTTCCTAATTTTAAATATTACATTTCTCTTTATTTTTTTATTAATTTTTTATTTTCTTATATTTTTTTCCATTTTTTCCTCCATGACATTAATTTTTATATTTTATGTATTCTAACACTAATTAAAGTAACATTTTCTATTGCCATGACGGATTAATGAAAAAATCAATCAACAAATCTCAATTTAATCTTTAAATAAATATCCAAAATATTAATAGACATACACACATGTCATGTAAGACGAATTTTAAATAACTATTTAAACTTTGCTAGAAACCATGTTTAATTATCTAATTCAAATAACATCAAAACACATTATGCTTACCATTTTATTATGCATTCTAACATGTGTTAGCTAATGTGGTGTGTGTAGCATTCTAGCTAGTTTATCTATCATCCTCTAACATATCCATTTGTGTCACCCTCTCTAATGATTCTCTCCCTCTGTCATGCTTTAAGGGATGAGGTCTCTTACATCAATCTCATAACAAGTGTGTAGTTAGATCATAACATCATGATATATATACATCATAAAATATAACTGATATAATAAATCAACATGATCATAATGTATACATATACACTACAAATAAATTATAATAATGTAATAATGTAACCTAAGTAATATTCAACTATCTCATAATAATATATATCTAAAATCTTAGTTTAAATAATAAAATTTGAATTTATCACTATAAATATTCATGAATAATCAAGTAAGTTTGATTAATGAAGAATCAAGATGTAACATCCTTTCACCCTAAATCTAGTCATCATCCTAGATGACTCCTATTCAAATATAATTTCTGCATTAAAAATTTTGTTCAACAAAAAAATAACATAGTGTAGTAGTATTTAGTCAAGCAGTAAATGTGGAAATCCTCTGTAGGACTCACCATAGTCCTCCCGAGTGACACTATCCTTAGATCATTGGTCCCACAAGAATCCATAATGTGAAATCTCCCGATTATGTAAATAAAGTTTGTGAGTGTCACTTTAATTGATTCTATCATGACCACCCTAGGGCCTGAACTAACAAGATAAGCTTATATGCTATAGTACTGATCACTTATAATACCTAGAAGGTTTCTCATATCTCAGTGAATGTTTTACCATATTCCAAAAAAAACATGAAATAATCATAAAATCTAAAAAAAATGGACAATGAGAATTACGCAAAACCTCTCAATCCCTCTTTAGATCCCTCTATCTAGAAAGTGTTTTTCTCATTATGGATAAATATTTATAGGGATGTTGGCAAAACTGATGTGTATAGGTCAATACTATTGATATGATATGTAGCCTCTGATAAATATAATATGTCAATACTATCTTCACTCCACATATATCCTCATAAGTATGATGATTAATAGGAAATGAAAATACTACATTTTTATTGTATATAAAATTAAGGAATAAACATTCCATAGTATACATGTGTATGGCCATACATCTGAATTTGATAAGTCTATCACCCAAACCTTGAATTTGACAAGATCCCCTTGTTAGATTAAAACTTAGTACCTATTGAGTCAATGTGAGACTAAATAGGATCCACTCTTATATCTTAATACTCACATTTCTAATTCACCACTCTTCCCTTAGATCTCCACAACCTAATGATCTCCAAAATGTGTACAAGGTTCAATGAATCATAATTATATACTAGCAAATCATATAAATCAATAATGTATGCTAAATAATTCTAGATGTACCAACATACATATAATAAAAATAATAAAGTCATTTTGTAATTGTATTAAGTCACCACTAACCAAACATAACTAGAATCATATTTTGTAGCTTAACCGATTATGTTATATTCATAGTTATGATGAAATAATTTTACAATTATCATAACATACAAGGTCAAAGATCACACCATCATTATAAACTTATAAAGGAAATAAGAAAGACAATGTATCCTTGATTTCTCGATTATTACAGGAGTTAAAATTTTATGTCAACCCTTTTAGACTAACAAGATGTTCTATACATCCTAAACCATACTCACACAAAAAAAGGTACATAAATGTCTCATCACAACAACATGTTTTGAAGTAGGATAAAAATAATATCAATCTAACTAAGGGTAAATAATATATAATAATTTTAATCAGTTTATAAATCTTGATCTAGAACCAATATAAATTCCATGTTCGACACTCCACATGGTCTAAATTCAAAAGTAGATAAAGTAGTGACTCTAAAAATTCACAAGTGGAATGTAGATAACTAACTTCTCAAAAATAAAACTCTTAAATATCCTACAGTGGTAAAAGGAAAACACCTCAACCCAAGTTACCATAATCACTACCTACTTACCATACTTGTGAGAGCATTATCATAAGCTAACTCCATAATTGGAAGGAAAATACTAATCCACAAAGATGCATCAATCCATTCCATTCCTTCAACTTTTCTATCAACATATTGAAAACAATTTTTCATTTAAGGGAACACTAAATCAACATCACAAAAATATTAATCCAATCCATGGTTTATAATGATGTCAAAGTATGGTGAGCAAGTAACAACTCAATTATTTATTAATTATGAGAGATGCCACTTCTTCCTACTCCAGATACACATAGGGGTGCCAATCCATGAGAAACCTATTAACACATGAGAATTCTCAACCAAGATATCTACACTCTATTACAATAAAATTCCCACTACACTAGGTGGGTACAATCTAAAAATGGTATTATAAGATTTACCACTCATAGGATTAGTGTATAAAAGACACAAAACTAATGCACATATACTTAAGTTAGAAACATCCCATGAGTTTTAAACACTCACAACACAAAGCACAAATGACCGAGGTAAGTTGATTAATAAGTAAGGATGTAATCACTCTCAAGGTGTTTAATCTAAGTGATCAAAACAATATTGAAAGAATCTCTTGTTCACAACTCAATAACTATGCTATGCACTCACTTATTAACCATTAATTACAATGAATAACATCAAGATACTCGATAAACCAAACCTTTAACAACTCTAAGATGGTACAAATGCTCTCAAGGTACACACTCAATTTACCACACGCATTTCACTACTCTCCTTTTTGATAAATAAAATTACACAAAAATGCTATTAGACTCATTAGGTCCTAGAATTTGAGCCACAACTCTAATACCATATGTAACATCCCTATTGGAATCTACATAGAATTATGTAATTTTTTAAAAATAAATCAATATATACTATAAATACATTATGCCATGATGATATAAATAGTGAACATATATAATACTCTAAGTGTGATAACTATAAATGAATTATACTTCATAATACATTATTCATCATTATAATCATAAAAAATATATCATAATATAGATATAGAGAGTGATTACAATTAACTAGTCATGATTAATACATGCCTACAACCACTATTGTCAACATATAATAAATATTTAATTACAACTCATCATGATAATGTTTCAATACTAAATACAATATAATAATATGTATATATATAATGTACATGGCTCTCCAGAGCATAAGTTCAACTCTAGTATATGTCGCAATCTCAAGTGTCATCTCAATAGTAGTATTGTTGTGGGGAGGAAGAGCATCATCCAAGTGCTTTTACACACAAACCACAGACCAATGATCCTCCACAATAATCCTATCATAGAATGATACTCTATCTATGGATGACTAGATAGTAATGGCATGGGAATCTAGAGAGATAAGCAAGTACCTATGTGTTATATGATTTATAAAACTAAACATGCAATGTATTATAGAAACCTATTCTATTTTAAGATATCACACAAAAATGTAAATCATACTCATGAAATGACAATGTCTCACTAAACATTAATTTGGCCAATACTTTTATTAATAATAATGATCTAAGGATCAGTCAAAATTCATACATACCACTTGATTAGATTACCTTTATCTGTCATTTTGATGCTAGTAAGCTAGTGAAGTACATCTCACTACTTACTCAATATTAGAAATGCAAGATTTGGTCAACATAATATAACCAATAGATTCACATAGATTACATCTTACTATCAATCATATAAAATTATAAATATAGGATTATCTAACATCATACATTTATTCCATCAAACCTCATGAATTAATCTCATGTTATTATCTATTCTATAATACAAAATAATGACTACAACTTATACCATCCATGTATAATATAGATTTAACTACAAATTCTAATTAAAATAAATAGTTTCATATTATAATACACTCTATGATAACCCATATTAATAGATTTGAATGTCCTTAAGAAAAACTACTAAGCACCACAATCAGTCAAATAAAGTATTATAAATTAATGGAAACATAAGCTTCTATTCATGAAACTAAACATATCAAAGAAACTATTAGTTCACACGGTCATAAAATAATGTATTCTATCATTTTCTATAATCCCAGGGTTTATATGCATGCATAACTCATATTCTATTTTATTAGAATCTTTAATATAGTTTAAGCCATCTATTGAATTATAATTATAAGTACACACCTCTATGTACATATATATGATATTCATATAAATAAACAACATTCATAAATTTGTTCCATCAAACGTATTAATGTATCTAGGCATATTGATTTTAGTTTATACAACTGCAATATGACATATATTTAGACTATAGTTTTTCAAATATAAAACAATCTATGACATCACATAATATCATAGTCCATTTTTAATGAGCACAACTTCTCAATTATGAATAACTGATCTTATAATTCAAGAATCATTTTCTCATAACCCTAAATAATAGTCAAGCAAGTATAGATTATACCAAATGGGTATATCTTATGTTAGACTGCACAATCTAATATCCATAAATAGATCCAAGTATATAGTAAAAGTATTAATAATAGAAGATACCATTTTTTTGTACATAATACTTATTTTTTAGGTAGTCAATCATAATATTTGTAGACAATCCGATAACTCATAAACCCAATATAAACTTTCATTTAAACATCTCATTTCATTTTTAGGAGACTATTTTTATATGGTTATAGTCTTTGGACCCATGGAACCATATGACTTATTTTAACCATTCATTTAGTTATAAATATATTTCCTATAAAGGATTACTTATACATAATAATATGTACTATGCATGAGTTTTCACTGTTGTATACTAATGGTCATTTACATCTCTAATCAATAACTCTATACATAAGTTATCTAGACTAAATAATCTTTAGTGTAAGTACTCAGTAATATCTAAATTGATCTTATATTATGAAAAAGAGTTTAATCAAGTACCTAGATATATGAACCACCCAAAGCCACATGACAAGACAAGCTTCACAAGATACATAGTCTATCAACCTATTGGGAATATGAAAATCACTGGATCAATCAACCTATTACTATGAAATCTGAGGTCAATCCCAATTTTATTGATTGGATACAAACCATTCATTTTTTATATAGGCCCAACTTGAATATATATCATTGTTCAAGATATTAAGAGTACTTAATATTTACATGCAATTAGTTTTTATATCTACCACACACACACACACACACATGCACGCACACACACACACACAATTCATCATATACATATCACTATACTCTAAATTATATCATTATTCCATATAATTACAAAATCCACTGGATTTGAATTTTATATATATATATATATATATATATATATATATATATATATATATATATATATATATATATATATATATATATATATATAATTGTACAAGATATACCCACTGCATGTGGATTCGAATCTTTATTTTTAAATAAATTAATATTATCTTAATACAAGTCACTATAAGTCTAAGTCATTGTACTGTGTCTTTATTATGTATATATGCCAATATGAAATTATATATATATATATATATATATATATATATATATATATATAGTACAAGATATATCCACTACATGTGGATTCAAATCTTTGTTTTTAAATAAATTAATATTATCTTAATAGAAGTCACTATAAGTCTAAATCATTGTACTGTGTCTTTATTATGTATATATGCCAATATGAAATTATCTATATGCGATACCATACTCTAGAGTTCAATGTTTGTAGTGACTTAGTTCAATGTAGCATACCACAGTCTATTTTTTTTAATATTAATTTGACATATTAGTCACTATGTCTTCTTTTCCAAGTCATTGTTTAATTTTATACTTTAATTATTTCCTTGGGTTTTAGATCCTATATTTTCATATAAAATCACCTCATTAAGACCAAATTTACATAAAACTATATGGCACACCCCAATTCTAGTCTAAAGTATATAAAATAATATTATAATTATGCAGACCATGGTAATTTATAGATAAACAAAAGGGAGTTTATATAGGTGGACTGCATATATTGACTCATAGATTATTGTGAAACCAATGTATACAAACTAAGCAATTATTAGATTATAATTTGATGGAATATTCTCTATATATAGTACATTTCATGAGACCCATATGATAACAACTTATATATAGACTATAATTGTTTTTTGTATATTAAAAAACCCATATAGAGATTATATTCTAAAATCTATATGTGCATCCTATATCATTTCTTTCTTTACATAATTATTTCAAAATTATTTAATATTATAAACATGTAGATTACTATCATGTCAAACATACATGTTTCAAAAAATATGAGCACATAAATTCAATTTGCTTTGTCTGCCCGGTAATAATGCCTTTTTGAAATTTTCCCTCCTTTATGCTCCAATGTTGTGTTTCACCTTTTCCCTCTTCTTCTATTTTCCCACTGCCATGTATCATTTATCTTATGCCCCTTGATCTTCATGATAACCTTCTCTTATTTTATTTTATTTCATTTTCCTCATTAGGGTGTAGATTTTCCCTTTTTTTGATTTTATTTATTTTTTATTACTTTTATGAATTTATTTCATTTCTATTTTTCTTAATTTTAAACATTCCATTTCTTTTTATTCTTTTTTTTAAATTATCTTTCTCTAGTTTTTTCCTCCAAGACATTAATTTTCATATTTTATTTATTTTAACACTAATTAAATTAGTATATCCTAATTCCATGATGGATTAATGAAAAATAAATCAACAAATCCAAATTTAATCTAATTACACAAATATTCAAAACATTAATAAACATACACACATGTCATGCAAGATGAATTCCAAATAACCATTTGAAATATACTAGCAACCATGTTTAACTATCTAATGAAAAAGACATCAAAACACAATATAACTTTTTTATTATGCATTTTAACATGTGTTATAATGTAGTGTACGTATGATTATGGAAATTTTGTCTATCATTATTTGACATCTCCATCTACATCATCCTCTTTAATGATGCTCTTCCTCTATCATGATATGAGGGATGAGTTCTCCTGTATCAATCTCACAATAAGCAGGTAGTTAGATCATAACATCATGTTATACATACATCATGAAATATAATTGAAATAATGAATACACACACACAAACACACACACACACACACACACACACACACACTACAACTAACTCATATCAATGTAATCATGTAACCCAAAAAATATCAACATGTCCCATAATAGCATATATCTTAAATCTTAGTTAAAATAACCAAATCTAAATTTATCACTGTAAACATCCACAAATAATCAAGTATGTTTTTTAGTGAGGAATTATGATATAACAATAGTGGTCAGCAAAAAAAAAAAAAAGTTTAGAGTTACCACTTTTAATAAATTTATAATTACAATTTTTTTAATAAGAATTATCATGTTTTAATTATATTTCTTCATTGATATTAATATTCTTGGGTTATACCGTTTTGATTTTTGTTAAAATTAAAATATATATATATATATATATATATATATATATATATATATATATATATATATATTAATTTTAGTTTAACACAAAAATATTATATTTTTGATATTATGAAAAAAGGATGACAATTTTTGTCATTTCATCTCTTTATTAGTCTTAGAGGGATCATTATTGAATTAATTTAGATTTAAATTGGAATTATTATCTCTTATGTTCACCAATCAAAACACATTTATTTAGGAACTAATAAATACATGAAACTTTTATAAAGGTAAATAATAATATTTTAATTGATTTCATAAAATAATTTTATTTGGTGTAATTTTATTGGTTGAAATAATTATATGTTATCACACACTTCACATCATTCAACTCACTATATTGATTTCCATATAATTATATAATATCGATCATTCCTAGTTGTCATTTCAAGTATTGGGCATAGTTATTATATACAATATGGATTTGATTACACATGGTGGATTTATTCATCAATAAACATGTCATTGAGCTATAAATAGATTAGAATCTCAAAACAGTTGTAGAAGCTTGATACATTTTGCTTAGTTGGTGATGCGTTATAGGGCGTTGCACATTCTAGGTGTTGAGACCACTATATAAAAATAAAAATTAGACAATAATAGAGGGAAAATATAGAAAACAACACCAACACAAACCCTAATGCCTCCCTTCTCAATGGTTGTCAATTTATGACAACTACAAAAAATGGAAAAAAATATAAACATTATCTATGTTTAGGTGTAGAGTTTTATTTGGCAATTATTTTTATTATTTTGACATATCTAAACATGGATTATGTGTAAGATATAATGTTGGGCAGCAGAGGGTATTAGGAGTTATGGTATTTTTTATGGCCCTTTTCTTCAAGTTTACATATATGATACTTTGTATTTTTTGGTTTTTCATTTATTATAAATTATCTCTAAATCAATTCTCTATCAGGGGAATACATTGAATATTGCATTATAATCAGTAGTAAATATCAAAATTGGTAATGGAAGTTCAATCATTAGGTGATGATTTTTCTTTTTCCTCCTCTTCCTTAAAGAAGAAGTTCAACAAATTATAGTTTTGGCTTGTAGTGTTTAGATCTTCATTTTGTATAATTGTGTCTCTGTGGGTAGTGAGTCTAATTCCTACTGATTAAAATTATGTCATTTCAATAAATTGTTCTTTTAATAAAATAAGACATTTTTAGTTTCCATTTTTTTGGATAGGGTTTAAAAACTCAGGCATAGAATATATACCTTGTTATTTTATCAACTATGCATAAAACTAACCCATATGAAGGATTTTGATTATATAGTGTTGAAATTACTTATAAGATAACATTTATACAAACATTCATAGTTTAAAATTATGTTTTTGGGTAACTTGAGAATACATTGAATAGTTGCATGTATGTGACTACATGAAACTTGAAAATATGATTAATGAAGTGGTGTAATATGTTAGGTAGGTTATATATTTTGAAGCCACTATACTAAAATAACATGGTAGACTATGCCCAAAACATGTTACATAAATTTATCATAGACTAAAACTCAATTTGGGTTGTTCATGATAGTGAAAAATATTGGCAAATATTGTAAGTCTCGTTTGTATAATATAAACTAAACCAGAGAGTAAATACACTCTAAAATTTATAATAAAAGTGATTATAAGATTTGATTGAAAGTATAGCTAAAAAATAGTATAAAAAATTGGTTAAATACATCAAATCATGCACTTTTAAAATAAAAAAATTTAGACAACAATATGGTAATAAAAAATAATTTTAATAACTTAATACATTCCTCTCATATCTACAATATCAGATGTTTTTTAGGCAAGAGAGTTTCCAAAAAAAAAAACATGAATTAATACATTATTATATTCAAAATTAATGTTTTTTATACTTGAAATTTTTAAATTTTATAATACTTTACTACTACAACATCATCTAAAGATGATGGTTTAATAACTAGTTATTATAGAGGATTAGTCCATGTTTTAAAAAGAGGTTCAAGTCCATTTCCATTATGTTATAAGTTTTTTTTTGCATTATCATAGATTATAATTTGATTTAGTTTTATAAATATTATATAAATTATAGTTTAATATATTTTATTTTAATTTATTGCATTTTAGTATCATGAACAAATTCGTTCAAACTATATTGATGACAACAAGAAGGCTTTGTTGCTTGTGTCATGATCATATATAGGTTTGTGCAGATCGTTTGTAAGATATTTTAGAGACTTTCTCATATATATATATATATATATATATATATATATATATATATATATATATATATATATATATATATATATATATATATATATATATTCATTTCTATAGGATTTATTTTTGAGGTAAATCATTTACAAGGTTGTAAATTATGCCTTGTTTCATAGTCTATGAAAAAAGGGATCATCTATGGGCAAATGTAATTGTAGATGGTTAATTTGAATTTAATATATAACATAAATTAGAACTTATAATTAAGAATTTTAATTGTTTGGTTATATTTTATAATCATTGGTCTTCTAATTCAATGATATAAGGGGATAAATGGTGATGATTTGTTTTGTTTCTAGAAAATTAGGGAGCAACTTTTGATTTGAAGATTGATCTGTGATTTATTTGGGGTATCATATGATTAGAATCTTAACTTGTGATTTTTAATGTAAATATAATATAAAATAAACATGTTTCCTTAGACAATTATATTCCTACAATGGTTTTTATGGCATTTCGATAATAAATGGATTTTCATCCTTTTTATGTGCAAACAATAATATTTTTTATTGTATGTTATGGATTTTCATCCCCATGATCAAGTATACAAAAGAGTTGTTACATAATAATAAGGGAGTATGTATGTACATGCAAATTATGTCTTGAGTTTCAAAAAAAAAAAATGTCTTTATTCCCAAGCATGGTAGATGTGGCCTCACATAATGAGATTCTTAAACATCAAATCTTTTGCAAATCAGCCATAAAGCATTTGAAACCCATTTTAATTTAAAGTGGGACCTATTATTATAATTATAATATTTGGGAAAATTATATTTACAGCAACTTCATGTTGTTGATTAATTTTGTATGAAATCAAGGATCTTAGGCATCAATGGACATAAGAAATTTGAATAGTTTTGGACACATTAAGTAAGATAATCTCATAGAATAGAACCGAATTTGGGATTTTCATAGATATGATAGATATCAACACCTATTATATGTTTTGTTTGGATAATAAATGTAAACATACACACATACACACAAAAACACACACAATCACACACACACACACACACACACACACACACACACACACACACACACACACGCACGCACGCACGCACGCACGCACGCACGCACGCACACACACACACACACACACACACACACACACACACACACACACACAGAGAGAGAGAGAGAGAGAGAGAGAGAGAGAGAGAGAGAGAGAGAGAGAGAGAGAGAGAGAGAGAGAGAGAGAGAGAGAGAGAGAGAGAGAGAGAGAGAGAGAGAGAGAGAGAGAGAGAGAGAGAGAGAGAGAGATGTGTGTATATATGTATATATGTATATATGTATATGCATACATATATACACATGTATGTGTATGTGTGTGTCTAGATATGTATACATAGAGGTGTGTGTACATATATACATACATACATGTATGTATATGTATACACACACATATAGATGTGTGTGTGTGTGTGTGTGTGTGTGTGTGTGTGTGTGTGTGTGTGTGTGTGTGTGTGTGTGTGTGTGTGTGTGTGTGTGTGTGTGTGTGTGTGTGTGTGTGTGTGTGTGTGTTTGTATACATAGAGGTGTGTGTACATATATACATACATACATACATACATGTATGTATATGTATACACACACATATAGATGTGTGTGTGTGTGTGTGTGTGTGTAGACACACACACACACACACACAAACATGTATATATGTACGCATGCATGCATGTATGTATTTATGTATCAACATTTGTAGTGTGCAATCCATGCTATGGAACTATCCCCTCCTACCCTCATGTTGTTCAACTTGAAGATCCATGATTATGAATTTGAAACAGAGAATAATAATTGTTACTTAAAAATATTAATCTCTATTAAAAATAAAATTCCTAATTAATATTTATACATAAATTATAAAATCTAAAACAACAACGTAAACTTCCCATTGATAAGTTGTGAAAGGATATTCTAGACTGTTAAAAAATGTAAAAAATCTTTAGTTATAAAAATAGCTAATAGTGAATACCTAGAATTTTTATTTTATATCACAAACACGTGACATCCTACAAATGCATTGCCAACACAACATAAAAAAAATTCAAGCTTCTACCAAATTTTTATTGAGATTGGAATGAAATAATCTAGCTTATGCAAAATAAGTTAACATTCAATACTTAATCAAATATGCAGTGCATATAGTAACAAATATGAATACTTGAAGAAGAAACCAAGGCCTGTTAGCATTAAAACTAAAAAAATGTAATTACACCCCTATTTTCAAATAAGCAACTTTGACATTATGGAAATGAATCTAGCCTGTTGATTAATAATAAGCAAAAAATAACATATAAATCCTTTGACCAATCAACTTACATGAAATAATATTATTTTATATAGTTCAGTAAACAAATTTGTTTGTCTTTTCGAAAGTAGATTACTAAAATATAAATTGTGTCTAAGTTTCTAAAATTATTTTTCCAATAACATTGAAATAAAGCCAATGCTTTCATTCATGTAAAGGTTAGAATAATATACAACTCATTGAAACAATTGAATCAAACAAAATGATTTTTTTATATAATTTTTTTTTAAATTATTAAAATTTATCTTTGTAAAATTTTCACGTATTTTATTTCACATAAAACAATGAGATTAGATTGTAAATTTTCCAAAAACATATTTAGCCTAGACATGCCTTGATTCAAGTGCAAATAGAAATAACCTCTAAACACGAAACTTATCTTTTAAATATATTAGATTATTTTTAATATAAATGGAATTATTTTTTATCCTTTGTGATTATATTTTCCCATATCTGATCCTTGTATTTAATTGTTGTTCAACTTAACTTTTGATTAGGATTTTCAAATATCTCAATAAATGTCAGTTATTCTTTCTAGTGCCTTGACATTCATTTCACAAGTAAGGAAAAAAAATATGACAATGTAATTACAATTAAATTAATATGATTAGTGTTAATCATTTTCATTTAGCATTATTAGTATCTTGTTTTGATGCTTGGGTATTCTTTAATTAGTTATAGATAGTGTTAATTGATGGTCTAAAATGGTAGTAATAATATTACAAGTAGACTTTCTCTTCAGATTGCTAGAATTTTTTTTCTAATTTAATTACATATTTTTAGACCCCCACTTACAAGAACATTGTTTTAAAATCCAAAGAATAATCAATCGGAACAAGCCATTTTTCAATGGATTTTCTTTTAATCTTTAGCAATATAACTAATGCCATTCACAATTTCAAAAAAGTATCCCCATGCTAATTGTATGAGAGTGAAAAGTGCCTTTCACTTTCATTGTTATGTGATAATGCAATGAAACATAAACAAGATCATAGAGAGTAATCAAAACTATCATGCTATTGACTAGAATCGAAGTCAAATAAGTAGGCGGGACTTTAAACTTATTAATATTGTTGTCCATGATTGTACCATGCATTGTTGAGAACTTCCACATCTAATAAATGCAATGGTTTATCATAATATTATTTTGATAGTTCTAATGTAATTAAAAAACTAAATTTTATTTAAAAATAAAAGTCTAGGAACCTCTTCTATATAACACGACTACATGCAAAGACAAATTGTTATTTTTAAAAATATTCATCTGTGAATTACTCAACATTACAAAATGAAATTCATAAATGGAAATAAAAAAAATTACATGTTCATCATGATTGACAATGTGTTTATGTAGATGAATATAAGACATTTACCCAAACTAGTTCCCATAACATAGACATTGCTTTGGATACAAAAAAACCTTTTTATAACTTGTATTTTAGATACAATTTTGATGATTTATTTATTGATGCATATCGTGTCTTATGGTATTTTCATTACACATCAATATAAATTTGTGTTGGAATCATTTTATGTTATTTCTTTCTCCAATATATATTTTTTTGAATTCAATATTCATGTTTAATCACTTTTATCAAAAACATCAATTAGATTTTACCTCTAACATTTTAAAAACTATTGTAAACCATAGATTTCACTGCATACTAGGCATTATAAAACTTTTTCCATATTACCAAATGAATTTTAACCATATAGACTAAGAAATGACATGAATTTAATACATCACTAATTATGCAAAGCTTTATGTTTTAAAATAAGATCAATTTCCCTAAATGTTAACTCTAGACTTATAGATATCATTAAATCCTTTCTAAAGGCATGATTTGCAAGGTTTAGTCCCTTTAGTTTATTGAAACTGAAAAGCAACACAATTATAGATAATAAGAACACACTAAGATCTATCATAGGCACCACATTTATATTGTTATAAATTTTAAATATTATGGTTAAGTTTCTTTATATGAATAATTATGTCTTTGTTTTGATTTTAGTTAAGAAATTAAAAAAGTATAGATAGTGAAATGGGGTGTAGATACTACTAGAGTAAATGGTAAAATACATAATCTATGTAAATGATTTTAAGATAACTATTAAATGGTTTGAATAGTGAAGACAATGCAAATATACCATTATTTATCCTAATGAATCTCTTCTTTATTTTTGAAAATCACAAGAAAGGAATGTACACTTGCAAACTGTAAATGGCCAATGTTACTATTATAATGGAAAGTATCTAGCTGGTTAAAATTATGTTTTGATGTTCATATCTACCTTATTACATATATTAGACAACAATCTTAAATGTAATGGACATTTTTTTAGGTCAATAATTTATATTTTTCATACTTTTTTATTATCTACAAGTCCTTACTTATCCATTATCAATGGCTAATGCCTCAATGACTAATTGTAAAGGCTTCATTCTCCTGATATCTTACATAAAGTATGGGACTATATGGTTCAAATAATTATTTATAATTTTATTGATTTTGTGTAGCTATAATAACTCTAATACAAAGAATTTATATTTCTTATCTTTCACATCTTTTAAAGAACCATGATGGAAATCATATTTTTTAAATTGGCTCCTCTATTTCTCATTCTTTCCATAAGAACTTAGAATTTTCTACCCTTGTTTTATAAACCTTTAAAAAACATAAATTGAAATACGTTTTTAATTTTTATTAAAAACATTAATATGAATGGACATGGTAAAACATTATTTAGTCTACCATATGCTGTTCATTTGGTGTTTATTTACATTGAAAAACAATATTGAAATCCTACAAATGTTATGTTTCATATCAACTAATAAAAAATAAATGTTGATTAAAATCTTTATGGCAATCATTAATTTAAAATTCTATGTTATATTTGAAGTTATATTAAAATAGATTATGATTAAAATATTGAGAATCATGAAGATATTTATTTCTTTATTAAAAATAGTATGTTTTATATAAATAACATGAAATAGATGTTGATTTGAAGTTATATTAAAATAGATGATGATTTAAATCTTCAAAATCATGAAAATATTTATTTATTTATTAAAAATTTATGTTTTATATAAGTAACATTGAAATAGATGTTGATTAAAATCTTCAGAATCATGAAAATGATTTCTTTTTAATTAAGATGGTTATCTTCAGTGAAAGAATAGACAAACTATCATTGCATATTTTTTGGGTTGAAAGTTTGGAATATTTTATGTTTTAAAAATACATAAAATTTATTGGTGACAACTTAAAAAAATTGGGCATGATACCCATAGCTCAAATAATTCTTAAATAATTGACACTACACTTTTTCAAAAATATCTCAAATTTATATGTGGCATATTGCAAGTAGTCTGACTTGGATGAAAAATATTGTATGTTCAATTTTTTATATGATATAATTTATGGCTTGCCCATATTTTTACCATTAATTTAAGGCCATCAATTTCTAGGTCTTTGTCTAACCCTCAAATATTGGATAATATGTTAATTCACATATGTTTTACCTAGATATACATGCTTCCCTTTTGATAAAATGAAGCAAAGGATGTCTTCATTTACTAGTTTGCATATATGACTATTTATGTTGTAGTTGTTGATTTATAAATTTTTATGTATATCCTCTTAGTTTTTATTATATTTACAAGAGTGAGAAAAAATAATGAAAGACTAATTGCACTAGGACCATATCCATTGCCTATCATAGGAAATCTTCATCAAATAATAAATCTTCCTCATTGTACTCTCTAATATCTCATTGATAAATGTGGCCCAATAATATCCCTATGATTAGATTACATTCTGACCTTGGATGTTTCTTCTTCTCAAGAAGCTAAAAAAACTATCAAAACCCATGACTTTATTTTTTCCAATAAGCCTTATTCAACCTATGGAAAAATACAAATTTTATAATTAGAAGGATTTGGTTTTTGCTCATTATGGGGCATAAATTTCCAACTTTTATTTCTTATATTATCATTTTTCACATTCATGAATGCCAAATCTTTCATTGGGTAGTTGTTTACCTTGGTCAGGGAGCCCCTCGAGCCACATAGATAGTGCCTCTCATAACTAACTTAATTTAGGGTATCTTTCCCTTGGGTAGTGCATGGAATATTGGGGGGGGGGGGGGCATGGGAAAATTGGGGTCTGAAGTGGAAATGTATTTCCTAAAATATAAAAGACCTAAACTTGTATAGATTATTAGATACACCTACATTCAAAATTTTAATATGCCATAGCAACATTTATTGTAGAATTTTAAGTCTAGTTTCTAAACTACTAATTTTGTTTAAAATGGTAAAGTATAAATAGGTCAAACATCATAAATCCAAAGAGGTAGTAATATTTTTTGGAAATAAACAAAGTAGATAACTTTACTTATGGCCCATCATTTTTTGAACATTGTTTATTTTATTTTAAACCATTTGGTAGAAAGATAAGATCATTTCATTTGTAACATCTAATTTTTAATATTAATTAATGAATATTAAATTTTTTAATATTAAATTTACAATTTAATAGACACTAAAATATGATCAATAATTTATAACTTAAAATGCACCCCCCTAACTTTCTCAAAAGATATAAAAAATTAGGCTATCTTTGAATGTGTATAGAATTAGGTTTAGTTTAAAACCATATAAGTTTTTATTTGTTTGATTTGATGAGTAAAAAGATACATAAACAAAGATGAACATGTATAGTTATGACATATAGAATTGCAAAATGACATACATAGAAGAAAACATACATAACAACATTAAAGTATTAAAAATATAATAAAGTCATATATTTAGAAAGATGAGAGTGTATTCAATGTTGTAGTAATATTTTCTAAAAGTGTTTGATAAAATTCATAATGTTTAGAATGGTTAAATTTACATTTTGTTATTTTTAGTTAAAAATATCCATTCAACTATGGGTTCAATAGTCCATGCCTCAGATTCAAGAATCCCAACCATTTTATATCCTTCAGATATGTGTTTAAAAATTCAAATATAATAACCATGTATACAAATTATTGTGTACTTGGAATATTTTACTACTAGTTATTAAAACTACATGTGTGATTTTAACCTTTAAAATCATGTATGTTGTATTGATGTTCAAAACATACGTATATAAATAAAATATAAAATAAAGTATAAGAAATTATATGTCTAGGAGATCAATGCAAACTCTAGGTTTTGGAGGATCCTATTAGATTTCATACATAAGGGTGAAATCATAATAGTGTGTCCTGATTTTTAGCGTAAAGAGGCCACATACACATTCATATTCTCCTCAAAATATATTAAGTTTGGGTCACTAAATTAATCAACAAATATGTTTTAGACTATATATACAAATATGTAGTCCATATACATTTTTTCATTTAAAAAAAAAACTTATTAAGTGTTTCTTAGGATTTATTTTTTAATATTTTAAAAAAAAAATTCTAGATGGCTAGTGGGACACAGTGTTATGTTGAAACCCATAATCAAATTCTAGGGTTCTAGGGTTTCAAACCTACCCATATTTTAGGCTTTCAAGATTTTAAGGATACATCATATGAGGTATCAAGGTTGTATAAAGAGATGTAGGTATGATTTAATAGTATAAAAACATCTGTCATAAATATCCACAAGTCAATACCACCCCATTCCCTTTACACCCCTTAAGGCATACACTCTGGGAAAAATTCATCAATGAGCCCCTAGTGCCTAAAAGAATCATTTAATATGCAAAGGAATACACAACATGATTAATAGTTATTGGGTAAATTTATAATAACTATCCCAAAAATAAAATACATGTATCACTTCTTTCATTCTATAGATATTGGATATTTTAGCTATATTTTGTTAAATTTAAGTGTTAGTCAATTAGGGTAATTAATGATGTGATTCTCACCAAATCGAGCCATTTAAAAATAATTTTTACTCCAAATGATGCTAATTAGGGTTAAAATGATTGCTTTAAGATTTAAAGAGTTTATGATTTAGCCTATAGGGTTTAGGGTTTAGGGCATACTGCTTATGGTAAATGGTTTAGGGTATAGGATATAGGGTCTAATCATGAATGTATTTGGGCCCAATTCGAGCTCTTTTAACCTAATTGTGACTATAAAATGTGATCTTGGATACAATTAGCACCATTGTCATCACAGGCTGAGCCAATTAGTCAATTAGGGTAATAAATGATGCAATTTGACATAAATTGAGAACTATGAAAATAATTATTACTCTTAAGGAAGTTAATTGGGGTTAAATTGATTAATTTAAGGTTTAGGGTTTATGATTTATGGATTATTTTTTAGGGTTTAGGGCTTAAGGTATAGAATATAAGGTTTAGGTTTTAGGGTATAGGGTCTAATCACAAAGGCTATTGGGGCCAATTTGAGATCATTGAGCCTATTTGTGACTATAAAATGTGATTTTTCATTCAATTAGTCCCAATGTAATCATATATTGAACCAATTAGTTAATTAGGGTAATAAATAATGTAATTTGGGCTAAATTAAACCCTATGAACCTAATACTTACCCTAAAGAATTTTAATTTGGGATAAATTTATTGGTTTAGGGGTTAGGGTTAATGATTTAGGGTTTAAGGTTTAGGGATTAGGGTTTAATGTATAAGATTTAGTTTTTATGGTGTAAGATCCAATTTAAAAGGCAATAGGGATAATTTAAGCTTATTCAACCTATTTATGACTACAAAATAAGATTTTGAACTCAATTAGCCACCATGTCGTCACATATTACACCAATTAATCAATTAAGGTAATTAGTGATGTAATTTTGGCTATATTGAGCCTTAAGAATATAATTTTTAGTCTAAATGATGTTATTTGGGGCTAAAATGATTGGTTTAGGGTTAAAATAATTTATGATTAAAGGTTTAGGGTTTAAAGAGTTTACAATGTAGGGTTTAGGGTTTAGGGTTTAAGGTATATGGTTTAGGGTATAATAACAAAAAAAAAATGTAATTAGGGATACTTTAAATACATTCAACCTACTTTTGACTATAGAATGTGATTTTAAGCACATGTGGCCCAAATATCATCATAGGTTGATTTAATTAGTTAATTAGGGAAATAAGTGATGTGATTTGGGATAACTTAAGCCTTATGAAAATAATTATTACTCTAAATGATGTTAATTGGGATAAATTAATTAATTTAAGGTTTTAGGCTTACAATTTAGGGTTTAGTTTTTTTTGTTTAGGGTATAGGTTATAAGGTTTATGTGTTAGGATATATGGTCCAATCATGAAGGAAATTAGGGTTAATTTGATCTCATTGAATTTATTTTGGACTATATAAATTTATTTTGGGTTTATTTATCCCCAATATCATGATACATTGAGTTAGTCAACTGGGGTAATCACTGATGCAATTTGGGCTAAATTGAGCCTTGTGAACCTAGTTCTTACCCTAAAGGATGTTAATTTGGGATAAATCAATTGATTTAGGTTTTTAAGGTATAGGGTTTAGTGTATAAGATCCAATTTAAAAGTGATTAAAAAAAATCTAAGTTTATTCAATGTATTCATGAATAGATAATGTGATTTTGGGCCCAATTAGCCCCCGTGTCACATATTGAGCCAATTAATCAATAGGGGAAATTCAAGATGCAATTTAGGCCAAATTGAACCATGTGAACTTAATTATTAATTAAATGATATTAATCAAGGCTTAAAGGATTGTTTTAGCATTTAAAGAGTTTAAAATTTAAGGCTTAGTGTTTAAGCTATATGGTTTATTGTTTAGGGTATAGGGTCTAATAACAAAGTCAATTAGGGCTAATTTTACCTCATTGAACCTACTTGTGACTATAGAATGTGATTTTGGGCACAACTATCCCTAATGACATCACAAGTTAAGCCAATTAGGTTAAAATGTCATGCGATTTAGGCCAAATTGAGCCCTATGACAATAGATATTATTTTAAAGGATGTTAATTGGGGATAAATTGATTGATTTAGGTGTTAGGATTTATGGTTTAGGGTTTAGTGGTTAGGGTATAAGGTTTAGGTTTTAGTGTATAAGGTATTAGGTGTAAGGTTTAAACTTATTTGCATAACAACATGATTTCTAGTTATGGCGTAAATTTCTAAAAATAATCCTATAAGGAAAAAACATGCATCACTTCTTTCATTCTATAGATCTTGGATATTTTAGCTATATTTTGATAAATTTTAGCCTTACTCAATTGGGGTAATTAATGATGTGTTTTTGGTGAAATTGAGCCATATGAACCTACTTCTAAGTCTAAATGATGTTAATTGGTGCTAAAACAATTGGTTTGAGGACTAAGAGTTCATGATTTAAGGCTGAGGGTTTAGGTTTTAAGGTATATCATTTAATGTGTAGGGTACATGGTCCAATCATGAGGGAAATTATTTCCAATTTGAACTTGTTAAACCTAGTTGTGACTATAGAATGTGATTTTAGGTACAATTATCCAAACTGTCATCATAAGTTGAGCTAATTAGTCAATTGGGGAAATAAATAATGCAATTTGAAAAAAATTAAGCCCTATGAAAATAGTTATTACTCTAAAGTATGTTAATTTGGGATAAATGAATTTATTTAAGGTTAAGGGATTATGATTTAGGGATTAGAGTTTATGGTTTATGATTAGGGTATAGTGTATAAGGTTTAGATTTTAGGGTTTAGTAACTAATCATGAAGTCAATGTGGGATAGATTGAGATTATTAAACCTATTTATGACTAAAAATGTGATTTTGGGATTAATTATTCCTAATTTCATCACATCAAGAACCAATTAGTTAATTGGAACAATTAGTGATGTAATTTGGGCTAAATTAAAAATTGTGAACCTAACGCTTACCATAAAAGATGTTAATTTGGGATAAATCGACAAGTTTAGGGTTAAGGGTTTATGATTTAGGGTTTAAAATTTATGACATAGTATTTAATATATAGGGTTTAGGTTTTATGGTATAAGGTCCAGCTTAAAAGGCAATAAGTGATAATTTAAGCTTATTCAACCTATTTGTGACTATATAATGTGATTTTAGACTTTATTATCCCCCATGTCATCACATATTGAGCCAATTAGTCAATTGGTGTAATTAGTTATGTTATTTTGTATAGATTACACATTATGAACCTAATTCTCAGTCTAAATGATGTCATTTGTGGCTAAAATTATTGGTTTAGGGTTTAAAGGATTTTTAGTTTAGGGTTTAGGGTTTAAAGAGTTTACAATTTAGGTTTTAGGGTTTAAGGTATATGGTTTAGTTTTTAGGGCATAAGGTATTATCACAAAGGTAATTAGAGCCAATTTGAGCTTGTTGAACCTACTTTTGACTATAAAATGAGATTTTGGGCAGAATTAGCCTTAATGTGATCATAGGTTTTACCAATTAGTCAATTAGGGTGATAAGTGGTGTGATTTGGTATTAAATGAGCCTTATTAAAATAATTATTACTATAAAGATGTTAATTGGTGTTAAATCAATTAATTTAGGATTTAGGTTTTACGATTTAGGATCTATGGTTTTTTGCTTAAGGCATAGAGTATAAAGATTTGGATTTAGGGTATATGGTCCAATCATGAAAGAAATTAGGTCTAATTTTAGATCATTAAACTTATTTTGAATATTTAATGTGATTTTGGGTTCATATATCCCTAACGTCATGATAAATTGAGCCAATTAGTCAATTCGGGTAATCATTGATGTAATTTGGGCTAAATTGAGCCTTGTGAACCTAATTCTTACTCTATATGATGTTAATTTTGGATAAATAAATTGGTTTAAAATTTATGATTTAGGCTTTTATGTTTAAAGCTTATTATTTAAGTTATAAGGTTTATGTTTTAGGTTCTAGGGTCTAGATACAAAGGTAGCTGGGGATAATTTGAGCCTTTTCAACCTAATTGTGACTACAAAATGTTATTTTGGGCTCAATTAACCTTGATGTCATCAAATATTGATCCAATTAGTCAATTAGGAAAATTAGTGATGCAATTTGGCCCAATATGTAATCATTGATGTAATTTGGGCTAAATTGAGCCTTGCGAACCTAATTCTTACTCTATATGATGTTAATTTGGGCTAAATCAATTGGTCTACAATTTATGATTTAGGTTTTTAGGTTTAAATCTTACTATTTAAGTTATAAGGTTTATGTTTTAGGTTCTAGGGTCTAGATACAAAGGTATTTGGGGATAATTTGAGCCTTTTCAACCTAATTTTGACTACAAAATGTTATGTTGGGCACAATTAACCTTGAGGTCATCAAATATTGATCCAATTAGTCAATTAGGGAAATTAGTGATACAATTTGGGCCAATATGATCCATGTGAACTCAATTATTAATTAATTTTTGTTAATCAAGACAAAACTAATTGGTTTACAATTTAAAGAGTTTATAATTCAGATCTTATGGTTTAAGTTATATAGTTTAGGGTGATAGAAGTACAATCACTAGGGGTGAATTACTGATGCTAGATATACAATATAATTCCAAAACCTTTAAACCCTTATCCATTAAACACATATAATAATTAATCATACACATCATTCATAAAAATGAAGATGGAAGATAAAATAAGATCAAGCACAAAACACATGATATATGTGGGAAACCATTTTGGGGGATAAAACCCACTAAACCCTATAAGATGGACTATAGTCTTATAATAAAAAGATCCAATATTTAGACCAAAATAAACTATTCAAGAAACACCCATCCCTTTTTTTAGTGAGACACCAATCCCATAAGGAGCTACTACCCCTATCTAGTTGAGCACACACAACAACTAGATCTTTATCAAGCCTTATCTTGCAAGGAGAAACCAACCCTTGATAAAAATAAGCACCTAATCAATGACTTTGAATAGATAATTTTAAACACATATTGAATATATTTAACTGATGATGACCACCTTTGTCTACACTCTTTACCTCCAATCTCTCTCAAGCTGCCTTTAGGACTAACTTGCTCAAAATGCCTCTTCTAGTCTCATTAGGTCCAATTATATATGTGTCTTCCTACATAAAATTGATAGAATAAGAATTAATTATCATCTTCATTATCTATTGGTCGTTAATTAACTTTACCTTATATTTAAAAGGTTATTTCCTTCACTTGAATCCACACTTCCACAACTAGCATAATTAATCTAATTAGACCTTGTAATTATAGAAATATCTTATTTTAACCCATCTTGGTTAGCCAAGATTATTTAAATATTTTAAACACAATTAACATAGGTACATAAAAATTTTACATGCTATAACTACACTCTTCAAATGTCGATCATTACCTCATTAGCCCAAAACCACCATTAGGTCTTGGTGAGACCTAAAATAATTAGGCCTTCATACTCACACATTACATGTGAGACTAATTGGACCACATTAATCAATATCATATGGGTCCATGACACCTAAAACACCAACTCAATAATTGAACCTACTAATTAGGTCTCCTTGCACTTCAGGTCTTCATACACAAAAACCATGGTCTCAAAATTTTTAAGAAAACACTCAAGTATTTCACATATAAATATGATTAGATCACATGGATAAACCATTCAAGACCTATAAAATAACTCCATGTGATTTATACACCTAAACACATGCTCTAAGCACTCAAAACAACTCTCTTGAAATGACCTTTTAGACTGGTCATATACAGTCAAAATACAATCAAGATATTTTGAATCTCAATATCTAATAAAGTTCATATCATGATAATTAATACTTTTTCATAATCATTATATAATTATAGAACATTATCCATACTCATTTCCTTCTTTATTTCTAATCATAACACCTTTAACTCACTCTTGCAACATGGTCACTCAATCTACCAGTATATTCAACACACAAGATCAACTTCTAAGAGATTGATCACACTGAAGATGGAATGTTAAAACCTAAAAAATAAAAAAATATGTTAATCATGGTCTCTAAAAGACTATTAAATATATATTTCATCTTTAAACATCAAAATACTATTCATAACTACTCAAATATCCTTCTCTGGTCACTTACAAAACATGGCCAAACACATAGTCAACTTTAGAGCTTAATATTTTTAATTGTATAGACATTCAAAACTTATAACAAAATTATATATATGTTCCTTTAATTCATATTCTAATTTTATCTTTAAATCACCTTAAAATTCATCCTAAAACAAAATATATTAGAAAAATACTATAGACTAGTTTTTCCCTTTACTAATTCAAATGCCAACGGTCACTAGTTCATGCCAAAACATCTGAAAACACGTGTATTCATTTTGTGTCCTCACACAAACTTCTCAAAAATAATCCATTTATCCCCTTAGTAATATCTTTGTCTTTACCTTTCATTCATTACTAATTATCTTAGATCCTTGCTTCTGAGATCAAGCCACTTGGAAGACTTGCATGCCCTCTGCATACCCTGTAGTCAGTTTCCAATGAACTTCTACCATTTGGAAGCCCTACATGGCTTATGAGAATCCTTTGACATATTAAATTAATATGCACCATTGGATCACTATATAACAATATATATTTCTCTTTTAGATCCTCATCTGGTTCAATAAATTGCTCACTCTAGATCTTTATCACCCAATTAAATGCTCACCGTAGATATTTGATAAAACAAATTTGGCTAAGTATTGGAACCAATGAAATATAATTAGAAGGCCAAAGTTTCACCTTAATAAAATTTTATAATTTTGACTTCATGACGCAAAATTTGAACCACATGATCACCTTTAATAGTGGAATCCATCTACGCATCAAACTACTCCTAAAACTTTCACACATGTGAAATATGAAATAATTAAAATCCTTACTCAACCTTATTTATTATGATTAATAATTAAAACTATAAAATCATATAACTAATATTATGAATTCATTTCACTTCCATAAGCATTATAATCACTCATAACACCTCATAGGGTCTCTAAAACATGACCACACTATCAAGATATTAAACATAACTTCTTTGTCATTAATGCACTAGTATCTCATGTTCTCTTTGACATCAATGACAACCTAACATAAATTATCATGATAAAAAATATCCCCCTTTGATGTAAAAACACCTTCATGATTACTTCTTACTCATTTTAACTCCTTCATTTTGATCTTTCTACCCCTTTGACATTAATGATGAAGGGTCTCTTCTTCAATATGCCAACTTAATCATTAACATAAAAAACTACTCACATAGCTTAGAAAAATCCCCCTAACATTAAGATATATCTTATGCTATTTGTTCTTTAACATACACCAATCTAAACTTGGGATTCTATGATCCTTGGACCTGTATACCTATAAAACTCACAAGAACTCTTTGCTCATGCATGAAGATTTAATACCTTGTCAAAACACATGACTTCATTTGATCAAGTCATCATATCAATCTTTTTGAATTCAGAACTATAGTAGACATATTCACACTTATATCATGACTAAAACATCTTAACATATGCTGACCTTAATATCATTCACATCTTCTTCAAGCCACTCAAGCTAACTGAGTTACCTCCCCCTTATCCAAACACATCTTCAAATGATATTCTTATCCTACAACATCAACCAAATCTTAATTGGCATCCACCATGCTTCATCGTGATTATCAAGTATTTCATTGAAACCTAGATAGATAAACCCTAATCTAAAATGTCCTATAGTAATATGAAATAAGGAGTTACCCATAAATCTTCATATTTCTTCTCCTCCTTGGTCATCTAAAACTGATAGTTTTTATTTTTATTTGACTTAAGAGAAGTAACTTTCTTATCCACTAAAATATTCTCCTTTTCTTTAAATAATGAATTGATAATGTATGGAGACAACAAATATTCATGACATACCTCATCACTAGACATAAAAACTAATGTTATTCACATGAAACATGTTTAACAATAGTAGGATGTTTACTTGTATCTATACACACCTCAGAACTAACCTCAACTAACACCTTGGCCTTTTATTTTAGCTCATATTGAACTAGATTTTGAATCTCCTTTTATATCTAGATAGATGACAGATTATCTTGGCATTCCTAAACCTTCTTCATATTTGATTCCTATTTTGCTTTAGTAGGAAATCTACCTTGATCTTTCAACTCAACTGAATTAGTTTTCTTGTTTTTCACTTCCTTAGGTTTCCATACCAAGGATTGACATCTCTTGAGCACTCTAGGATGTCCATAGACCTTCCTATGACTTGAGAGATTATTTTAAAATATCTTTCAATATGACAAACTTGATGACAACTGAAAAAAATAACATCATTCATACCTTCTTCTTGATGAATATTATGAATCTCAAAAAACATATCATTTTATCTCTTAGGTTCATTATGCTCAATCATAACTATCTTAGGTCTCTATACTTGGGTTAATATTTTTCCATGATTTCAGGGGCATAATCTAGAAATATGTCCCATGTTATGAGAATTATAACATATTATATTATCCATACGTCTAGGTGAATAGATGCTCTTCCTTCCATATTTTCTTTCCTTATGACCAAAAAACTTACATTCAAAACAAAGACCATGAAATTAGCTCTCATACCTTATAGTATTTGGTTGCCTAATCAGTATTTTCACCTTCTTGTCTTGAGCTAACCTCTATTGCTATTTTTTAGTCTTATTTACATTGATAAAAAATTTCTCATAATCATAATTTAATGAATATAACATGGTCTTAAATTGAACACTCTCATCCACTTTATCTCTCATACTTGAACTTGCAGCCTCTAACTAAATTCTGAGATCTTGGATGGACTCCTGATACTTCTTATCTTATTTAGTCATTTCATAATTTAATATACATGATTAATATTAAATAATATCTAGATAATCAAGATTGGACTTCAACTCATCATGCTCACATTTATTTGAACTCAACTTGGCATTTTTCTCTTCTAACTAAGTTTTGAGATGTCTCAATTCTTCCTCTTTTGAACACAAATTAGTCTTTGTAACTCTTAATTAATCTTCAACAATGTTGTTCTTCTCTTTATAATATTTTTATATTGGGCTTGCCATTGAGGATTATATCTCATTAATTAATTTTATTCACTCATTATTAATAGCCTTAAAACATGAGGCCATGATCTTATTCTAAGCTTCTTCTTGATCATACTCACTCATCTTGTCTATATAATTCTGAAAAACTAAGTTGTAGTAATTACACTTTTTTCACTTGATTTAGACATACATAAGTATCCTATACTTGAGCCTTCAACTCTTTTTTCTCTTTTTTTAATTGTTTATCCATATTATGCTCCTCAGGATGACCTTTCCGCTGTTAGACCTACTCCAAAAGGACCCACTCTAGTAGCAATTGTTAGAGGTACAATCATTAAGAGGGTGGTAAATAAATGATGCTAGATATTTAATCCAATCCCAAACCCTTTAAACCCTTAACCATTCAACACATATAATTATGAATCATACACATCATTCATAATAATAAACATCAAAGATAAAATAAGATCAAGCACAAAATATATGATATATGTGGGGAACCCTCTTGGGGGATAAAACTAACTGAACCCTAGAAAATTGCATATAGTCTTATAATAACAATATCAAAAATTTAGACCAACAACAACAAATCAAGGAACACCCATCCCTTAGTTCAGTGAGACACCAATCCTACAAGGATCTACTACCCTTGTCTAGCTAAGCACTCACAATAACTTGACCTTTATCAAGCTTTATCTTGTAAGAAGAAACCAACCCCATAGATAAAAAATTACCCACGCATATAGATTTAATATATCATATTAAACACTTTTTACTTATCTTCAATTGATTATTACCACCTTTTTCTTCACTCTTCACCTCCATTCTCTTTCAAGCGGCCTCTAAGACTAACTTGATCAAATTGCCTCTTCTCTGCTCATTAGGTCCAATGACCTATGTGTCCTCTTATATCAACTTGATCAAATAAGCATGACTAATCCTATTATCTCTTTGTTTTTATTTAATTACCTATACCTTTTCTTTTGAATTTTATCTCCTTCACTTGAATCCACACTTCCACAACTAGCACAATTAGTGAAATTAGACCTTGTAATTATACCACTCTCATTCTTTAACCCATCTTGGTCAAATAATATGTTTTACATATTTGAACCATAATTAAAATAGGTTCATACACATGTTACATGTGATAATAATAGTATTCATATGTTGGTAACTAACTCATTATTCCTAAATCACCATTAGGTCTTGGTGAGACATAAACCAATTAGGCCTTCATATTCACACGTTACATGTGAGACAACTTGGAACACCTTAATACATTAACAATTATTATAAAACATAAAAAATATCTCCAATATACCATTTATCATTATCATATGTGTCCATTCCACCTACAACACCAACTCAATACTTGAACCTACCAATTAGGTCTCCTCACTCTTCAGGGTTTCATAAATATAAAACATATTCTCAAACTTATGAATCAAACACTCAAGTATTTCACATAAAAATGAGATTATATCACACCGGTGAACCTTTTAAGACCTATGAAACACCTTCATGTGATTAAAAAACTTCAACACAATATATAAGTACTCAAAACAACTCTCTCAAAATGACCACTAAGGTTGGTCATATACAATCAAAATACATTCAAGCTATTTTCACTCTCTATATCTAATCAAGGGAATATCATGAGAAGAAATACTTTATAATAATATTTATATAATTATATAACATATCAATACTCATTTTATTATTTTATTCTACTCATAATACCTTCAACTCACACCTACAACATGGTCACTCAATCTACCAATGCATTCAATAAACATAGTCAACTTCTAAGCAATCATTCACACTGAAAAAGGATTGGTCAGACCTAAAAAATCCACATAGATGGTCCTCATGGTGTCTATAACACTCTCCAATATATATTTCATCGTTAAACATCAAAATAATATCAATAAAAACTCAAATATCCTTCTCTAATCACTTACAAAACATGGTCAAACACACAATCAACTTTGGAGCTTAATATCTTTAACTATACAAACATTCAAACCTTCTAACTAACTTATATGGATGCACCTTCATGTCCTCTTTAAATTTTAAAGGGAATATTCCATTTGGGAGTATCATGGTATAACTTGGAGTGGTGTTTTGTAATTTTTCAAATTACAACCCTCATTATCATATTTTAAAAGATGGGTATAGAAAAAGTATAAATAAAAGGCTTGTCTTATATTTTGGTGGTTATTGGTCTTTGTTTTTCTCTCATGTATAGGCTCTTCCAAATTTTGGGATCAAAATTGTGTGTATTTTGTCTCCCTTGCTAAGGTGGTTACAACTTTACAACCATTACAAATCTCTAAGAGCATGTCTATATGTATCCCAGGTCCAACATGAAGCAAATCCACCATGTTTGTCCCCATGGCAGTATTTTGAAACAATGATGTATGTAAAATTTTCTTGCAAAGTTAATGGAATATATTTTTGGTTCTTACTAATTTTTTTGATGAAGTTTAGTGATGTGTTTTTGAATGGACATTTTTTTCTATGGTCATTATTGGTTGTCATCTTAGGCTTAGATCTAGATTATAAATCCTTTTTTGCATTATTTTTGGAAATATGTTGCAGAATAACTTGTTACAGAACCCTAGGTTTATGGATTTAATGGGAAAAAGTATATGATATTCTAGCTTAAGTTTATTTTCTAGGGTTTTAGGGTTATTTGGGTATTTGTGTTTTATTGACACCAATAGCTACAAATTAGTCGTGATAGTTCCCACTAACTTGCATTTTAGTCTTTTGCATCTTTATAATAAGTGATATCATGAATATTGAAATAATCCTTAGTATTTTAAAACCACTAGCACACCACCCCATTTTTATTAAAATAAACTTGTCCTAACCTATAAATAATACACCCTTTGTATATGTTAAGTGTTATCCTACCTATATAACATGTGCCTACATCTTGTGATTTAAAGCCCAGTATTGTAGTCTTCCATTCAACCGTTTATTGTTGAAAATTATTTAGAATGAAGGTTTTAATAATTTACCATATATCTTTAGTAGATTTTATGACTTAGAATATTTGTTCATCCTGTGTGAAAACCTTTCTCAAGTCGAGTGAACAAGTTTGGTTGTGCCATAGTCATATTTGTTCATTGTGTTAAAAATCCCCATGGAGGTTGAATTACATAATTTCTCCATGTGATTAAGCTTCCCCATAGGTCCTCTCAACTTGGTTCAAGTAGAGCCAAAAGTAGCAGGGAGCTAACCATACCCTTTATCGATACCTCTCAGTCATTTAATCCATTTGGTTCATTATTGATGCCAAACCCTCCCTCAGTATAATGACACACTAGTTGGAATTTCATCTTTGTTTTCCATTTTATTTAAGTGTGCAAGGTTGAATTAAATAGGTGTATAATTGGGATCCAAAACTCAATTTCCATCATTGTTGGGGACACTCATCACCCATGTTTATAGGGAATATTTCAAAGATCATTAAGTATTCCATGTGGTGAAGTTATCTGCTATCATTTGCTACAATTCAACTATCTTTGGTTAGAAAACATTGAACATTCAACTAGCACCATTATTGGTGAGGAACTAATAAGATTGACACTTATGTTTCTAAGGACTCTCACAAAGAGTTGTTACTCTTAAGATCTAAAATTTCTCTACCTATATTTATTGTAAGTAATCTTAGTTGTGTTTTTAAACAAGTTTATTCATATTATCATATATGTTTGAAAGTTATGATTATTTGAGAATGTTTTCTATCTTGGTCATCGATGTCAAAACACTTCATTGGGGACATGCCAACAATTGAGAGATTTCAAAATTGACATTTGTTGCATTTATTACAAAGAGATATGAATTTTTAATCTTTTGAGGTGGTTTCCCCTTGTTGAACATGAGTTTAAAAATTTCATTTTCTTTGATTTCATACATCATCAATAATTTCAACAATATATGGTGTTAGTATGTATCAATTCAAGTTTGTAAATGGTTATATTCTAGAAGTTTGCTTCTAGTGGTGACTTCAAAACATCATATCATTTCAAAGAAAGATTAGTACCCACTTTGAATATATTATACTTTGAGATTTATTTTGCTTACAAAGTGGGAAGGATTTAGGTCATCCTTCAAAGGTCACTCATCAAAATAACTTGTCTCACTCTTAAGTGTTCATAAAAAAAGAAGGATACAATTTTGGGTGCCTATTGAAGAGAAAAGTACAGTTACAAAAGATTGTTTGGGCTATCAAGATTCTAGTAATCCTAAAAAAATTATTGAAATTCCTATTATTGAAGATTTTCATAGTTTTTTAAGTGATTTTAAATAATATAACCCCCTTTATTATCCAATTCCTTCTCAACCAGCTAAATCCCCTCCTAAGTTTGATCCACTAGGTCCACTTCATTCACCCCCTCACAATGTTTTACCATTTCATTGTGAACCCACTATTTAACTAATAATAAGGCATATATATCAACATGAGAATGAAAATCTTAAATTCTATATTCCTAGATTTAGGCCTATCAATTTTGATCAAATAGAAAGCTATCCCAATGAGGTCCTGAATGAAGTAAGGAACCACCTTCCAAATTTTCAAGGGAACAATGTAGTGTTTGGTGATCGGCACTTGAGGGCTTTTCATAATTTAATTGAAGAGTATGAAGTTGAGCATAAAGATGTGTGAGTTAAGTTGTTTATTCACATGTTGGGAGAAGATGAGTGAGAGTGTTTCTAATCCCTTCCCCATGGATGCATTGATTCGTGGTAAGAGATGAAGAATGTTTTTAGAATTTAGTATGGTGATAAAATTGATCCCAGGTTTACTTTGGATGAATTTGAAAACATCAAGAAGAATATTAGTGAGTGTGTGCAAGAATTCAACACAAGGTTCAATAAATTTATGATGTGGTTTCCCAAGAACATCAGGCTTAGTGATACATCATTCTTAATCAAATATTGTGATGCCTTTAATAAGAAAGGCTATATACTACTTGAGCAACATGGCTCCCACGAACCTGTGATTTTCATTCATTATGTACATACAAATTGAAAATAACATAAAGGTTGTGGGAAATCCCATGAAAAAGAAATCTAATGTACATTTGTTTAATTCTTAAAAAAACATAGTTTACAAAGATAGATAACCAAGAGGAAACTATTAGGACTTTGGCCTCTATTATAAAATAAATGTCCTACAAACTAGCTAGAGTTGAGAAGGGGCTACCTCATGGGTATAAAAATTAGGAGAAAGATTTGAATTCAAATCAAGCACCAAAGAGGCCTACATGTGATGATAAAAATAATAATATAGGGGCTGTGAAATAAGTACATGATCTATTACATGCTAAGTTACATGTTGTGAATTTTAATTTTGAGATTAATTGGTATGACAAGTGCTTCCTTCCCAATATTCCATGTGATACTACTAAATAAAGTGATGAATATGCAGATGATCCAGAATCTACATCTGATGATGGTGAGCTTAGGATGTTTAATTATCAAGATTCCCCATGTATGATTTTTACCTCCATAGAAATGGTGTGTGCTACTATTGTTGATAAATTTTGGAGTGTGGTCAAGAAGGTATGTGTCATAATGTATATATTTTATTATGGTAATTATATAACACAATCATATGAATTAACCAATCATGATGTAATTAAATATCCAAAGTGTGCTCTAACCATAGTATTACACATGGATGTGGAATTATGTAACCTCATTGGAAATTTGCATGTTGTTCAGCAAACATCTATTCTTGATGCTAGGTTTGAAAATAAATGTGTTGTTTGGATAATATCGTTTAATGCAGATGGGGTTATCTTTGATGCCCCTAAGGGTGAATGTTTTAAGACATCTTCAAGTATTTCTTCAAGTGCAGAAATGACATTCTTGATCTCGAAGTACTCTTTCTTGGCACTCACCTAAATGTAGTTAATAAATGTGATTATTTAAAACTATTGAAACGATACCAAGATTGATTAGCATGGTCTTATCCAAATTTGATATCATGTAAAGAGGATTTGTTTCAACTTGTCATCCTATCACAAGCTAGTAGGTATATCTTCAATCAAGTGCATAGATTGGTTTACTTCATCTTGGCCACCAAGCTGCTAGAAAAGTTTAATAAATTAAGGGATGATGAGAAATCAGAGATTCTAGTTAATGCCAAATATTTGAGACATTTCCTTGATTTAGCATATGATTGTGTATATAATGTATAGTGTATATTCTTACTATTTTATCCTTCTACTATTTTATTTCCTCTCCAGTTTGGGCCTTATTTGTATAGTTTCCTTTCATGTTTTTTTGTCTTGTGTTCATTATCAAATCTTCTTGATCTATTTTTGTTGGTCTACCATGTTTGGTTGATCCTTCATGAATGTTTTCTAAAATTTATGAGTCTTGAATCTATGGCCCAAAAATTGGCACCTGTTCTTATGTTCTAGGGTCCTTTGCATGCTCTTAGGGGGTATATATCACTAGGCAAGAGCTAATGTTGGTTATCAAATCCACACTAGGACTTATGTTATTTTATGAGGAATTAATGCATTAAATTTTTTGAAAATGCCATGTAGAAAATCACCCCCACACTAATCTAATGAGAATTGATATATTGGAATAAAAGTTAATAAAATGCAAATGGTGTTCGAATGAGCACAACCATATTTTTAAAATGCAGTGAGAAGTATTGATGTGGAGGTATGCCACATTAGAAGGACATGCCACATGAATTCCAAACATCCATGCCATGATACGTATGCCACGTGGGAGGTAAAAACTCAAGGTAAAGCTTAAAGGGATATGTGGAAGGTTGGAAGAACTTTCACCACTGAATTCACATTAATTACATTTGAACATTTGAAAAAGGTGTTAAATATTCCATGAGAAGAATAAGGAGGGTGGTGGTGGTGGAAGGAAGAAGGTAAGACACAAATTTAACCAATGGAAATTGCAAAGTGTTGAACCATCCCCAAATTTCATGAAATGTAAAGCATGAATGTGAGTGGAAGAAAGCAAAGGCTCATAAGAAATTTGGACTTTCCCCAACATGGAAAGTATATTAGGATCTCCAGATCCTATAGATCAAGGCATGGAAAAATTAGCAGCAATTTGAAATTTTAAGAAACATACATGCCCAACTGGTATGAAGTACATGTCCTTAATGTAGGTTTGGCATTAACCTATGGAATGAAGAAAAATCCAAACCATGTATTGGTATTTTGTATAATAGCAATGTGGGAGAAAATCAATGTGAATGTTTTGATAATTTTAGAAATTATGTATCATAATGTAAAATCATTGGTGTTCTTATCAGCACTATAACCTCAGGAATGGTTGGCATGGTGTGAAGGAGAACAAACCAAATTACCTTCCACATTAAAAGTGGTCCTTCTTTCTATGAATGATGAAATTGATTTGGTAGTAGGTTTATAAACTGCCTTAAATGGCCCATTGTTAAGTATTGAAATAATATCAAAGAAAAAGAGGGATCCTTATGGTCTCTTTTAAAGTGGCTCTAACAATGAGACTTTTATTTAGTGATCCAGAGCATAAATAATAGTATAAAGATCAAGGGCATTGATTTTATAAGTGTTAATTGATTGTATAAGTGTTTTAGTTAGCCCTTCACTATAATTTTATATGGGAAGCATCTTTGGTTGTTATGGATGATTCTGATAGAGGATTATATGCATACAATTATAGATTGGATCTTGGATGACCACAAGGATTATACTAGTTTGAGTATTGATAGTGTTGATAGGGTTGGATACCATGGTGCTTTATCTCTCGATGATGTGGTTTATGGAAAGAACAACTTGAAAAAGGTAGGGTCTCTAAATGCAATGTGCAAATTATGATAAACTCTCCCTATTCAAAAAATCAAATCAAGGAGGAGAAAGGTCAACTTTGGAAAAATTCAAGGAGAATTGGAAGAGAAATGCAATTATACAATTGTGTACTTGTGCAAAGTGCAAATTGCACATTGATCTCCCATTTCCACTAGTCAATGCTAGTCAATAGGAGGCCTTAGTGTAAGAGGGAACTTTCACATCCAAATGTAATTTTGGTAATTTAAAAATTTGTAATTTGCAAACTACAAGTTTGCAATTTTCACATTTTTAATTTGAAAGTTTACAATTTGTAAATTGCATCTCTGTGAATTACATTTTTGTAATTTACAATTTATAACCCTGTTGTTGGGACCCAAATTTCCCCAAAACTAGAAATATTTCAAATTTTGCAAAAGTGGTTAGTCTTTTCCCCAAAAGGCCAAAAAGTCAAAAATAATGCATTTATGCATTAAACATTTGGTGGAAACCCTAAAACTCAAATTTTTAGAAATTTAAAGGTTGAAAATAACCTAAGTATTACATTTTCTCATGTTCTTTTTGTTCAAGCTCTTGCATAGAAGAATATTGTAAGTCTACAAACCCAAGTTGGGCCACTCCAAATAAGATCTCTCGAGTACCCATGGATGTAGAATATTCCCATACCATCATAGCAAGAGTAGATTATTCCACGACATTCATAAAGGGAGGGGCAGCTATCCAAGAGTTTCTAGCTATGCAAGCAAATAGTTAAGGGCATCTCTAGGGAATTACACATGAGTATAAAGTTTATTTTGCCTCCACCATAAATCTCCACCTTCTAGCTCATGTAAAAGGCATATCCATCTAAGAAATCAAAGGATTTGTTGATAATCTTCATCATTCCTTTTAAAGTCAATTGAAACAATCATTTTCCTTGAAAATACATAAAAATTCTAGGTATGGTAAAGGGCATATTCTAGTTGGGAGAATCTTGGTGGAACTTGGAAGGGTGTTTTCAAAAATTTCAAATTATAACCCTCATTCCAAAATTTGAAAATATGGGTGTAAAAAGTGTGTAAATAGAAGGCTTATCTTCAATTTTAGTGGTTTTTGGTAATTGTTTTTCTCCCAAGTAGGAACCCTAACCAAGGAGGAACCCCTAGCTATATAGTCCAGATACATTGACATTATGGTTTCTCTTGGGAGGCTAAGACATATATTTATTTAGAGAGGGAGGCCCTCAAACCCCCTCTCTATATATAGGGTGGGGGCTCTATCTCTCTATAATCTATCTATCTATCTATCTATGGGTAGGTTGAGGGTGGCTATATCCAATTGGATAGTTTACCCATATATAGCGGGGGCCAAGATCCTAATACCTAATCCCTGAAGTCTATTCTATATAAAATATCCCATACATTAGGGAATCATAGACTAGGTTAATGTCCATTTTCCATCAAGTATACGATAGGTAGAGTAGGGTA